>JAGVSQ010007076.1:0-15679 GCA_022683975.1 Rhyacophila evoluta | reverse complement strand
CTTAGTTATCACTGCTGTTATTACTCCTATTTTTATAACTCCTACTTACAATCAAATTATACCATAACCCCCAGCAAAGTTATTAAAGTATATTATTTTCTTATGGCCCTTTGGAACCAAAACATCTACTAGATAAATAAAATACTTAAATATTTTATGTTGTTTGCAGCTTTCGTATGTTTTCTAAATATTTACGAATGCATACTACGTTGTGCGTTAATCCTTTGAATTTTGAATTCATGTTATAAAACGAGTGGAGGACGGTCACAAAATATATACTATAATGACAAATTCGTGGATTATGGACACCCTACGATTAAGCCCTTATAAATGCCGACCGGATGTGGGCCCCGTTGGCTTTAATAAGAAGGACAATAACCCAACCGCCAAGGAAGGAAACAGAGTCACCCTTTTTGATGTTGGAACTATTTAAAATACAAAACTCAAGAGAAAGCTTGCTACTGAATTGATACAAGTGAAGAGAGTCGCATGTTTTGAGATAATAATAAAAGAGCTTTTAAGCGAATTGAACTTTTACATGTTTAGTCAGAAGTAATTTATTGCTAATATCATAACAATAGCAACATAATCACTATATTTGTATTGTATCTAATGGATTATATTGCCATGGGTATAAATCAGGTAGAATTTGATTAATATGCCAAAACAAGATAAAACTAATGGATTTTTCCTTGTGCCGGTATAGATAAATATATATAATACGATAATACCAGCGCACTGTTCAAATTATATTAGATAAGCTGTAATAATATTTATTGTATTTGCTTTTCTTTATGAACAAAAAAAAATTACAAAAATCTATGATACGAATATAAATGGAAAAAATACTTATTTTATTTTCGCTAGAAACATTTTGCTTCATGATAAATACAAATTTCTGTAAATCGCTACAACTTATATTTGTAAAGCAATAATCTATTTGTGTTCTCTGATTTAAGTGTAGTGTATCACGTAATTACAGAAAATCAGAAGACTAACTATTATAAGTAATACTACATTGAAAAACAGTTGATAGAAAATTCGGGTATGTTTTCGATTACCTATTCGACCGTTTTATATTCAGTGAGTTGGTAGTAGAAACATGGCACGTAAACAAATAATATTATATTCAATTCTACATTGAAACTTGTTGCTGCTGATAAAACTTCAAGCCCGGTGTGTTTCAGCATGTATGATTTAAGACAACGCGATGGTTCAGTATAAAATAGAAAACACACCATAAAACATGCACGTAATACAAAATATATCAGAAAGTCAAATCTGCAGGCTATAAATCGCAATTATTAATATCTTGTGTGGGCATCACTTCTGATTGAAAGTAAAATCAATAAATATTTAACATTCTTATCTTTATTATGAATTTATTATACGCATAACTAATGTATTATACGTAACCACCAATAAATTATATCAATTGAATCTCGATCAAAATTTCAAACATAATTATACTGTAAGAATCTACTTTCACAATAATTTCAGTAGACTCTTTTTCCAAACCGTCGTTCAAAGTGGTTTTCATCACCTTTTCTGTTTACGTTACATAGTCGGCGTTTATAAAAGTTTCATTAAGTGCCACACTCAAATCACAAGTTTAAATTACGCAATGTTGTCTGGTATAAATAAAAAAGAAATGCTCTCCTTCGTAGGGCAATAAATAATCGATACAATCTAGTTACTGACATCTTATGGAATGTCTTCCAATTTAGTCAAACACTGCGGACATGAGTGGGCATAAAATGATCGCTGAAATACTAATAGAAAAAATGTTACGGGTTAGGTACACATCGATTAATCAAAAGGTTAATTAAATTTTGAATAGCTATTATATATATATATATTTGGAAAGTAATACTTGGCGTACTTTATATTTATTAAGTGAATTTTATTTTTACTAGATTTATTGACTAAGAAAAGAAATCAGGTATGTTAAGTGGTTTTTCCAGAAAACAAACATTTCAACATTGCAAAGAATTTTCGGAATGAAATACATAAATATTTGAATAATAAATACATTTTTGTAATTTGCCCTTGTACAATAATAACCCACAAAAAGATGGTAATATATAGTTTATTAATATTATATGTATAGAGTTGATGCTATGCAACCTTAAAAGTATGCTCAAAAATTATCAAACTATCTTTAAAGACTATTGACTGAATATAGTTATGAATACTGAAATAGCTATCGAATTGTATTATTTTGAGGTTTTCAAAATTTAAGTAAATTGTGCTAAAGAGCTGATTTATTTTAGGAGTTTAACATTGTAAATAATAACTACGAAGAGTTTTTGGTGAAAAAGCGCTGGAAGAAAGCGTAAGTTGAGACAAGAAAATCGCTGTGGACCCCTCGCTTAATTCGGTATTAAATGCCATTCAGTGTTCAGATTGGACTTAAAGGACAAAATAATCACAACGATGCCGAAACCACTATAAACTGATCATATCTGACTAAAAACTGTTCCAGGATATTGGCGAAATTGGATAAATTACATTAAATCACTTAGTAGTAGCAATAGGTAATTGTTTCTAATATGCTGATTACACTTTTTATTAAGCTTTACAATGTTCATTGATAACTCTGTAGATTAATAAAACATTTTAATGGGGTTATGCAACTCGAAGGCATTTGCTTTGTGAGCAGACTTTAAGTGCAAATGCAATGTTTTACAACACAAAAGTTTTAAAAATTAATGTCTTTTTACATCTTATTTATCGAAGCCTTCGCGGTCTGGTGGTCAAATGCAACTTGCAACACCTTTCTACTTCACAAATCATGCACACAATAATATTATATTGCAGTTACTTATAACACAAGAAGTGTATAATACTTACCTTTTTAGACAAGTACAGAACAGGAAATAAAATTGTACTTTGAATGCCATAACTAGACAAAAAGTGTATTATAAACATAATAAAATATAATTAAAGAAACCATTTTAAATAAATATCACCGCAATCGAATGTCATGTTTAAATGGAAAGAAACAACGGATCACTCATTGCTATGGTATATTTTTTTACAAATAATTTACTGATGAAATATCGAAAATTTCGATGCTTAATTGCTTCTGGATATCTTTTTCTAAGGGGATAATGAAACTTGGTTTTTATCTAACATGGATATGTCTTTACAGGAACACATAATTTCTCTCCTAGGGTTTTTTGTTGTCTCTTTTTGTCATCAGAGCTATCGCGAATGCTTGCACCAATAAACATATGCCCTGGCACTTGAAAAATGTAGAATAAATAAATGACAAAAATATTTTGAGAGATCCCTTACGAAATCACTGAGAATGATTACATTAAATGGATTACCAAATAATCAGAAACCAATAAAAATGCGTGGACTGATCACTTTAGTTATCCGCTATTAATGAAAAACATTGCAATGGAATAATATCCCGCATTCTTATGGCCGAGCATAGCGGAATAGTTATTTTTTTTATCATCGTGAATTACAATAGTTCTGTAAGTAAATATACATTCTAAGACATAGTACGAATATATGAAAGGAGAAGTGGTAGAAACGTGACCTTGTTTTGCCACGTAAACCAGAAAAGCAATTTAAAAATAAATCAAATATCGAATTGAAGACTATGGAGTATTGCAAGTAGAAATTAATTTACTCTTCAATTCACCCTCTTACATTACCTGCAGATACTGTCAGTGTTATTGATTAAGTTATAATTGCAATGTTTACTTAACGATGCAGGGAAGGGCGGGCTGGCTAGCTGGAGGTGTCTGTTTGCGCGTTGTCATGGCAACAGGGGTATAAACCGTACCTAGTTGCCCGGAACTGCGAGGGAATTAATGTAGGTTTTCTCAATAAATGTACCACAGAATTGTTTGTACAGGATCATGGGTTAATACGTAGGGGAGAATGGATTAGGCACGAAACAATACGAGGATAGTATCCCTTTATAGCTATATTTTTATATAGCTACTTCGTCAAAAAATGAAATTTAAGTCATGAATATTCGGTTGATTTCTTTTTAAATAATTGGTTTATCAATTCGAAATTATTTTAAGTATACCCCATACAAAATTTGTATAAAAACAACAAGTAAAAAATACCGATTTACTGATGATTTTTGATATTAGATATATAATGTAAGTAATATAAGAAAATGAATGTTACGACGGAAGAGAAGTTCTTCGCATCAAGTTTCAACAGTAGCCGAGTTTTGTCAGAGAATGAAGGATTCACAATATGATTGATGTCTGCAGAGATTTCGAGAAGCGCTGACTGCGATTCTTCTGGTTCACGTTTATTGAACTTGAGTATAAATAAGCACATATATTTGGCATGGTAACGTAGCGCTTAAAATAACAAGAATAAGAAAGTTTTTGCTATTTTTCTGAAGTATTTATAATAATTATCGATTAGGGTTGCTTTAATCGGCGATCAATTTTGATAAAATCTTGATAATGTTTATTTAATTAACAAAATTCAAAAGTACATCGATAAAACAGCGGTATCTTTGAATAATATTTATTTTAATTAATATTATATTGGATTTTGACGATATTTTTTTTATCTTGTATTTTAAAATATATATTTCATATAAGAAGCGTATTTATTTTCAAAAATTAAATCTAAAAAATATGCATATATTATTATAATATAAAAATATACACGGTAGTAATGGGAATAGAGGAATAATAAAATTATCATATATATGAGAAGAGCACGTATTTAAAAGCCTACTTTGGTTGAAGTTATTTTAAAATTAATCATTAGAATTTAAAGAATTTTGAATTGCGTCAACACGTTTTAATTTCTTTTAAAAAGTGTGAGATTGTTTTATAATTCGAATATGCTAAGAATAAATTCCACATACTTCAAGGGAATACAATATATGTATATGTATTGATTATAATGAAGTTACTTGTAGATATAAGAAAAAATACAAGAGCAGTGTTTGTTTTTATCTTAATCGTACATTTTATGGTACGGTCATTTCTTTGAACAACATCCACATTCATTTGATTAGTAGAAAACATCACAGATAAGGTTTTAGAATGAATTCCTCGAGGAGTTGCAATGAAGTTGCAAAAAGAGGACAGACAAACACTTAGTCGAGGGAAGTGGCAGTCTGAGTCACTATGGGATATTTATATGTATGTATGTACAATTCTCACAGTAAATACATGACGGTAGTTAAAGTATACCCCTAACGAATTGAATTTCCCCAATAGAATTGGGTATGTGGGTGACAGGGTGTCTAGTACCAATTGAATTAGCTATGCCTGTTTAGATTCCATTTCCACGACCCTTGTGTATATTGTTTAATACTTTCTAATCAATTGTAATGACCTCGTACTAAGTGACCACGAGAAGCGGCCGTTAAAATATGAACTCGTGAGTTAGTTGTAATGGAAGATTTGAAACGCTTCTAGAAAATCCAATGTTTACATAAATAATATACGTACAACACGTGATTTTTCCATTTGTTACGATCAAAGCCCAATGATAACCCTATGGAAAAAGCCCTGTTGGCAATCGATACCTTATTGAGATTCATTTTATGTTTGGAAGGATCCAAGTTGTTTATATATTCAGGATAAAAGCATATCGCTCATAGCACATTTTAAAACGAGTGTCCTGGATATCCAGATCTCCTATATATCTTTACAAGACTAACTTAGACATATTAAACAATATATTATAGAACTAATAATGTCACCTGTGATGAATACATAATTATAATCAAGATGTGAGTATTATGAAATCAAATTTTAAACAAACTACTGAATGATTTTTCCCGACATAAATTGGTTTTACACTAATAATTGTTCATGATACATTTTAAAATGATTGTATTAAGTATGTAGTTGGATAGTAGAATTAAGAATAACCTCTTTTTCAATTCACTACATATTGAAAATTACAGTTCAAATATTTCTTCATCTGGGATATTAGATAATCCTTGGGGAGCAACATGTCACGTGTGCACATAGCATGAAATATTTTGATTATAATATTTGACGAAAAAAACCTCCCAAAAGAATGTAACGAGGGCGAGAAATCCAGGAGTTGAAACGCGGGGGAGTGAAAACGGAATGCAATTAAAACTTTCTGAACTCTGCTTTTGTATGGTAAAGTACCTGCGCGTTATAGAAAACCAAATGCCTTTTATACTGGCACATTGCCTATGGAAGGAGGAAGTGTTTTGGGTAAAAATTGAATAATATTTTGCTTTAAGCGTAAGGAAAACAGTGAAAAACGTTTGAATCAAATATGAATGCAAAACTCGAAAAGAAAAATACGTAAAAATATGATGGAAAAAAATAATTGGATTTTTACATTTATAATAAAGTAAAAGAGAAATGATTTAAGAAATACATTACGAAAGTTGAAAAATTATGATAAATTAATTTACATTTTTATAAATAACGATTTCTTACGAGTGGCTCCAAACGTGAGACGGGTAAATATATTTAAAAAGAAATTTAAGATACAGATTAAAACGTGTCATATAATTTTGTTATTTAGGTACACGTACTAAATGCGTGTTCTAACAAAATGCCAAGAGTGTCAGTTACACAGTTTTATGAATCATGTGTTGGGTGTCTCGCGTGTTTCTATATAATTAAAATAACTAATGATATAAAATTATCATTTTGCAATAATCAAAATACTTGTAAATTCTATTAGAGACCGCCTGCCTGGATTTGTACTAAATTTGAAGAGAAGGGACTTGATAAGTAAAGTATCTGTTTTTGAAACGATACATTTAAAGACGGGTAGGTGAATATAGTATTTTCTTACAAAGAACGAACAATAAACGTATTTATTCGATATATAATTGTTGCACATTGTGCTTATCATACAAAAGAATTTTTATTTCATACAATTAACTATAATTTTATATCTTTTTTGCCTGAATATAGCCATATTTAAAGTTAACTCGTTAACTCCAAATCGTTAATATTAAAGAAGTATCTTTTTTCTTTTCGGGCGAAGATATTATATTTGCATAACTAATCAAAATTTCGACGACTCTTAATTATTAAGGTATGGCAATGGCGTATTAAATACACGCAAAAAAATTAGAGAAGAAATATTGTGAAGCCACTAAAGCAAACGGACATATAAAAAAATAAAAAGAAAATAATGTTTTGAAGGAGACATAAACTATGACAGTTAGATACTTTTGAGCTGAGCCGTAAAAATATATAGTTAAAAAAATTGTCGTTAATAATTATGTTAGATCATTAGGAAAATTATAATATTATATTAATTTAATATGACAGGTATTTTGCTGTCGCTAATATTTTTTGCAGGTTTAAACGAAACCTAATTATTAGGTTTAACCGCAGCGATTCGCAGTAAAAAAAACACGACACGTAGAGTTGTATTACATATTACAGTTAACGCTCCTACAAAAATTAACATCGCAATCATAATTGCATTATTCACTTAACATGCGATATTGTATGCCGTCATACTTTTTAATAGATAAACGGCACAAAGGTGTGAAAGGTGAACGATTTTGTTGGTTTTCAAAATTGTGACCATATGACTACTATTTATATTTATAGACAATTTATAGGCAACACCTTATTATAATATTTGATAGAAAACAATAGTACTGTTCTATATAATACAGCAAGGCTCGATTTATAGAATATGGAAGTGCAGAAACATGTTTCAAAGTATATTTTAATCACATAAGAGTAAGATGATAAAGTTATAGCTGAGTTAAAATTACACGTTATTTTAGAAGAAATAGTTATATATATGTTGTAGTATCTTACTAACAAAAGAAAATAAATTATCGGTTAGGTAAACTAACTGCAAACTATTCGTTAGTTTTGTAGTAATCCTATGGATATGTAGATAATATTGTTTGAGAGAGCGTGAACAAGTTGTGTAACCATGAAAAAGAAATATATGGAAGATATAATTATGACTTGAGTAAAATGGGAAACTTCAGAACTAAAGAAGATTGAGGGTGCACATGTTTATAAATTATGGTAAAATAATATGCATTGAAAAGAAAAACGTGATTTCAAATAAGTAATTTAATCAGCATCATGCAAGTTCTTATCGATAATTCAATGGGCACCATATCTCACAACTTGTTTTGATTGAATTTGATATAAAATTTGCACTCGCAGTATTTGAAATTGAAATTTGCACTATTGGAATATTAAACGAACCGTTTTTTTTATAAATGATTGAATACAAAAATTGTTACATCTAAGAAACGCAATTGATGAAAATGATCGTAAGAAAAAATAAGCAACACTGGTAATGAAACCATGTAAGTATTTGATACGGGAAAAAGCGATAACTTAAAAATACGTACGTAATAATCTAGTGGAGAATGCCGCTATTTACATACACACGTTTTTGGAATATTTGCTGGTTTACCTGTAACAAATAAAAAACAAACAATTAAAATTAAATACAAAACAATACAAACAGAATGGAGATATTTGGTTGGATTGGGGTATATTTGATACATATACATTGGTAGGGAAATCTTTTAATTTGACAGGACGAAGGAACTGAAAAACGATGCTGTCATTACATTTTTTTGTGAGTTTTACTTGCATACAAATGCCCTCGATCCAAACATCCATGGGCTACGTATTTATTATGAGGTACGCAAAAAACACTTACATGCCAATATATCTAATGAAATCAAGCTAACACATTTATGTTCGTCAATTTATTTAAAAACGACGAAGAAGAGCTGTCGCGTTATATTATTAACAGTTTAAAATGATGTTGTAGTTAATATTAACTGTATGAAAACGATGTAACCAAAGCAATAAAAAGGAACGCAAGATATATGTGTCTTACAAGTTGAACCAGAAATTATACTGCATTTCTTTTTGAATTGCACAGGAATGCCTGAGACTGGATTGATACTAGCGTATAGATGCATGCAGTAACTTAAGACAAAATGTAAGCGATGCTTCAATAGTTTATTTCTTTATATAATTAATAGTGGACATCTAAAATATTAATTAGGCCATTGTTTCATTAAGTATCCTTTCATTAGGTACAGCATATGCTTTTGTGGTGGTAAGAGTGACTTACTCAGTGATGCACGTTAAACGGGCACTAAAAGCTTGCATCACAATAGATAACTTTTAGTCAGGGAGTTTCGCACATTTCAGTCGTGAAACTGAAAGGTAGGGATGAAGGAACAAAACCACGAGATAAGCTATTCTATTACTTGTATTAAATAGGAAAACTTTACGGGGACAAGGGTGCAAAGCTTTATAACACAAAAGTACTCGAGTAACCCCATTTCTACCATATTTGTAGGTTTATTCTCACTGCGATATTTCGCAGAGTGCATAACGTTCTCGTTTATCATATGGTTATAATCTATAAATTAACTAAAACTCTGACATTGTTTTAAATATTAGGAATAAATTATTTATATTTAGATGATAAAATATAATATGAACACTGATTAACTGATGGTATATAGTAATAACAATAAATGGGAGATATATGATCGACGTTCAATAAATCAAAGGCCACCTTTTCCAAAGAAATGAACAAGGAAAACCGAATTTACTTAACTGCCTTTCTTATTTATTATATTCACGTTCTACCGATGAATGTTTCTAGTAGCAGACTGGAAAATGCGTAAATTCTTAATTTTCTGAGAGAGGTTTAATCATTTTCCATTCCTTGTGTAAAATTTAATTTTAATCTTTTACGGTTACTTTCCCATCTCTGTTTTATATTATGTATTTTACTAGCCATGAATTTAGCAAATGTACACGAATTGGTAGTAAGAACCTTTAACATAGTATCAACATCATAAACAATAAATTCCGTTATCTAAATGCAGTCGATATTTTGTCACATTTTCTAGTTGAGCAAAAGGCAGGATGAAATGTATCACGTGTCATTTGCATTTTAATAAGGGAAATTATGTAACTAAACATGTATAAATTTGCCAAATACGTATACAAATTGTTATGATTTAGTTGTAATGATAATTGTAAGGCTTGTTTGTGAAAACTGAGCACTTAATGATGATGATAAATGGTGTGAACACAATCTGGTTCTTTCTCTTCAACGACATCAATCACGTGTGACCTAACCCCCGGAAAGCCAGCACCAGATGTTAAGTCAAGATCCGCGACGACGTTGCGATGTGTTCATTATCTGCACAGGTCTGCACAGAATATGGTAGCGCCTGTCAGCTGGTCCGTGTAATGCGGCGGATGGAGCGACCCGGTAGTCGGCGCTGATCGAGGATTGTATGATATCTATGCGAAGTTACCGCTATCGACTGATACGCGTCTTCACGTAAGATCATAAAGCTCGGAGCACACTGGTAATTTGATATATTTCAACAATCCATTGACAATACAGATATGACAAGAACTCAATATTAAAAACCGAACGATTAAGTTATTGCTGTCTCTTGCATATGGCGACTAAAGGACAATTTTGATTTTATCTGTAGTTGCGTGTAATATCTTACATCATTTTTCTTTCAAATTGCACAAATCCAAACCTGTCTTTGTATATACAATAACAGAAATATTTTCATCTTTCATACAATTAGCAAATGGATTTTTTAACAATTCCAATGCAAATGATGGCCTCGTATCAGGACGATTCCAGAACTTATTACTAATTTATTTACCAGCCATCCAGTATGCTTATAGAATAGATATGGTCAGGTGTGATATTGAGAAGACATGCTGTCTAGTCTGCTCTAATACACTCTCTGCAGACAGTGCAATGAAATGAAAGAGACGGCACGCTAGTAACGTCCTGCACCTCTTATCAGCGTCAACTATTTTTACATTGTTATTGTATCGTTTTTTTTTTGACGAGTAAATGACGGAGTTTGACATTTTTTTCTATAATAATTTCAATATATCACAAGCGAATTTTTAGTATACATTTTTAGTGGAAATCGATATTACATAGTAAAGTACTGGCTCTATTATACTCATGCAATTACAAATAATTGTGAAATACCCGAGAATAATGTAGACGAGTGTAAGGCAGACTTATTGCTCTGCATTCTCTCCTTGTTATTTGCCGCTCATAGCATGAATATATATATATATATATATAATATATTGCCACGAGATAAGAAATGAGCAAGAAATTTTGAAAAACATAGGATAACGTATCGTAATATATTAAGTATATAAATATGATAATTAACGCAGAAAATAATACTTCTGCTGTATCCTTATGCAATACAATCACATTTCTTCCTTTTAAAATTATGGAATACATTCTCTAGTTTTAGTACATCAATACCGCGAGTCGAATGGCACATTTTTATTTTTCTTAGATATGTCTATGAAATTGGTGAAAAAAGAATGAAAAAACTACATATCTTTTATAATGAATGAATAAATAAACAATTGCTTGTTAATCAGTGGTCAAATTGGTGTCGGGAAACGCGATGCGCAGGATGCCACATGTCTTAACGATTAGCTGACGACCAATCCTAACCAAAAACAGTCATTCAAAATAGTTCTTCACGCTGTAAGATAAGCTCAAGGAGCGAACACAGTTTTTAAAATAAATATGTAAAAAAGTTTTCTTTGTAATAGTAAATGTATCTGTGTTGACGTGTTTTAAAAGATTAGTTATAAAACGTTGTGTTAAGATAGTGCAATAAATGACTCAGACATTTGCGGTTTGCGTTTTCATAGAATAATTATTTTTGACGTAAGTTTTAATGAAGACATATTTCGTTGCCATGAAAAACCGCTAATTGTATTTAAAAATATGGTTAGTGTTTTATTAAAATGTCTAACAAATCTACTATTATAAAATATGTTTATCTAATGAAGGATAAGTGTCTGGATACACTTTTTAAAACTTTATTTTTATTTGCTATTGTTATGAGAAGATAGATAGTATATTTAAGACTAGTAATCGACTTATAAAAGAATTTCACCGAAATTAACCATGTTATGCAATATGTAAAAAAATGGAGTCGCGAGAGTTGAATAAGCATATTGAAACATGTTGAAAACTGGAGATCCATGATTCCAAACCTCAAATGAAAGAATAATAAAATATACTGGAATTTCATAATTAAGTTGCTCTATGATGGGAGGACTATAACTATATATATTATATATATATAATAAGTATGAGAAAAAGTCCAAAATACAAGAACATTTAAGCGATACTGACGGTCAACTAACCTTAATGAGAGTAGGTGAATCATTATCACTTAAGAAAAATTCATAATTAAATTTTTCAATATTGTTTTCGCTCTCCTGACAAATAATATTTTAGATTTAAGTCCGTGTATCACAGATATATAACTGCAATTTAGACAATATAACAACCGAGATAAGCTATGAATTAAGTTGAATGAGATCCTCGATATTTTAATTGTCATCGAAAATAAAGACCAAATTTGTGTAGTGTAATTACGTGCCTAAGTGGTAATTTTGCAAAACAGTTATAATGTTAAACGAAAAAATACTATATATATAAAATCCTTCAATAATAAATATACACAAAAACACTTGTATGATATTAATTGCATTGGGTACGATGTACGAATTGAGGAAATACAGTTTAAGATAAAAAAACGAGAAAAATCGTAGGAGTTCATTACTTTAATAGATAAGTGCATAACATATCACGAGATAAATGAGATGTTTCTTAATAACAGTTAATGCTTGAGATAATCGATAAAAATTATCACGATTTTGAAATATTACATGGGATGTTGTCTCACGATGTTGTAGAATAACGTATTAAAAAAGCCAATGAATAATTCATCGGATTTTATACTCAACTTAAATGGTTTTTTGAAAAATTGATAGCTATTAATGAGTTGCAGTCGAAGAACAATGTAATATACATATGAAGTGATAGTAGATACTAGAAATTTCTTCATTGGGATGATTTATCGCTCATATTGATGGATGTGTTATCTCTTTTAAATATATATTTTTTTGTTATAATTATTCGACGAAAAAACTTTGCAATGGACTGGGGCTAAATATTTGGCGATTAACTGTACACCTCAAACTATAATATTATATTTAAAAAAGGAAGATTATTTCAATAATAATTCGAAGAATCAATAATAATATAAATTCGCAATGTGTAAGAAGGGACCAATAGAGACTGGTGCTTAGCCGTTTGCTTTTTTTCTACTAGTGATAGAAAAAATCTTGAGAATATCATCACAAATATTAATTAAAATAGCCTCACATAAAAAAATATAAATAAATTGAGGACACGTTAGATATATTTGAAATTTGACCCAAGTATCCTCCGCGTGTTGGACCCGTCATAAGAACCACATTTTTAAGGTAGCGAAGAAGAAAATAATATAATTTTATTGTGTGCACACTAAAATTTCATATTCATTTAGCCAAGTCCAAAAATCAAATAATATAAGACATTATTTCAGTAGTTAGGCAAACGATACACGTATCGTCGTTTGTGGTTGTCGAAGAATCCCCACTGTAGATAGCTAAAAGTCTCTGTGAATGAAATTGTATAGAAACCGCGGTGCGGTACATGTATAATCGCACTAACTTGCATGTACTAATCAATTGAAATAAATAAAAAAAGAATTAATTGATTTTAATCGGAGATTATGCGATTCGTAGTTCATAAACCTATTAACAATATATCCGTACACATTTTTTTAAGTGGGACCATTTTTTAAAGTTGTCCAATAAAAAATAACTACGAGATCAACATTGAATAATTCCTAGGTGCCCGAAGAGGATGATCCATTTCAGATTTAATTAAATATTTGTTTCACGGAATTGAAAAAAATATATACGGTACATTGATTTGCAAGTCTCCGGCCGCAGAACATAAAAAATAAATTGAGAAATAATGACTATTCAAATTTTTAAACACATTTACTGATCAAATAATGAATTATAGGTATACTATTTATATTCCAGATACTCGTTGATTAATATTTCGAGTAATACATTTACTATGTGATAAGTCACATTTAATTATTTTTGGTGCGTATTTTTTTGTGTAGAATATTAGTTTAAATATTCCTTTATGGAATTAGTAATTAGCTGTGTATATCGTTTTCGCACGTATTCAACACTGAAAACAGATAAAAATGTTTCCAAATAAACCGTCAATTTTCACAAAGTTTATGAAAATATGGATCCAATTTGAATTAATGTATATATGTGACGTAATTTGAGCCCTTTTGGTGTTAACATTAAACAATGCCAATCAATATTGATCAAGGCATAAACTATCGTTAGGATTGATTTTTACGGAAACGACCAAAGAAATTACTGCGATAAAACAATTATTTCCTTTTCACCCACAATATATGTCGAGCATATGTCATTCACTAATTACTTTGCAATCACCACATCATATCAGCATCTGTTAACTCCGTTATGTATCACCTATGAATAGTATCCGACGGTCTTCTAGGACCCTGGAGTACCACCGATTGAATGAGATGAAATAATGGTTTTTAGAAGCATTCGCAGCACGTGTCTTAACCAGTTTCAACACAAGAGAGTTTTTTATTTCGGTGTTAATCTATAAATTATTCAGAGTCAAACCACCAGTCAGTATTTAATGTAAGTATCCGTTTTAAAGGCTTAATAAAGAGGTTATGAAGTAATTGGAAAGTTATTTTTCGCGCCAATATGTAAAGCTTAATTTTTTATTACAGCTTTCATTCACAAGAAGCTTTTAAGTGGGATAAAAGGCTTAATAAGGCCTTATGGTCAGCTTATTGCGGCATAATTCAATAATGTCATACAAACTGACATCAGATAAAATTACAAAAGCCTTCGAAGATTAGCCACAGTATTTTCGAGAGCGCGATCCGATTATAATAAAGCCTTATAAACGATGCAAACAAGTACAACATCGTAGTTTTTACTACGATAGGTGAATAACTAAGAAAAAAAATTATGTTAGCTGAAAAACATTTAAACAAAATACGTTAAGACCAACGTTTATCTACGAATGTGGCGCATACATGGTGAGTCATTCGCGGGTTGAATTATGCCTGTAATAGATTGATGACATAATCAAAAATTTATTTAAACGCTTTTATTATTTTAAGCCTAAAAGGTTAAAAGTATCTTGGCTACAAATTATCTTATTATTATTGTTACTATCATTTAGCCACATCCGCTTCGAACGCGAAACAGATGTCTGTCCGTATTGTAGACATACACGTTGACCATTTTTACGAGATTTGGTTGAAAATCCGTTCCAGCCATTAGGTTTTCAGTCCCCTATAGGATTTGAACCAGCAACATTCGCAAGCACAGCGCGCGCACACTTGACAGAATTTCACATCACAACCGATGGAAATTTATAAATATTTTTTGTGTCGATAGTTATTTTATTTGTCATCATTGACAATACATGGTGTTATAACCAAAATGTTAACCGACAAACCAATTGCATGATTTTTATTCAAAGTTAGTAAAAGTATTATATTATTTTTATAAAAGTCGTCAATAAGTTTGAATTATTACTCGCGATTATTGTAGTATCCGGGACTGTTTGATAAGAATCATACTCATGAATTTCCCCTAGTTTTATAAGTTTGTCATAAAACTGATAATGATGACTTATTTCTACATTCATAAACGATGACGCTCCAGTCCATGGACGTACCACTTTTCTTGTCCATTATCGTGATATTAAAAAAAACTAATCGCAA
>JAGVSQ010007075.1:0-15679 GCA_022683975.1 Rhyacophila evoluta | reverse complement strand
AGATCGAACATGGTATATATATAGTGGACGTTATTATTTTTTTTAAATTGTTAGTATGCTGGTTAGAAAAAAACTGCGATTACTTCTTCTGGATGTCTTTGTCATATCAAGGATTCTCGGAGCTACATGTGGTGTCCATATGCTTCGCTTAATGACCGGATGTAGACGAAATAAAAAAATAAATCCAGATTATTGCGCATTACACTTGGATGCATAAATGACGTTTCAACACTTGAGCTATATGTTATTTGAATTAAAATATAAAAGTCTTCCTACACTTAACTTACGTAAATTCAGTTTAAAACGTTATAATATTTATATATGATCATATATCTTGTTTAATTGTCATGAAGCCTCTAATCTGACTTCGTAATGTAATTTTGGACAAAATACAAATAATGTATACTCTCACGAGTGAGTTATCCGTTAGATTTTCTCTTTCGATTTTTTATTCAAAACACCTTTTTAACAAACCAGTTTTCTGTATAAGCAGATAGTCTCTAAATCGTGACTGTTTATTGAGTAAAACCCACCAATCACTTACAACTTTACTGCCTCAATTCATGTGAACCGTTCTAATTAAATGATAACTGCGTCAATATTGAATTTGTAAATAATGATTCACTGTTCAATATATTGGTAATAAAATTGATACTTAGCTCGTTTTAGTATTATTTTATACGGGGCTATCAGCTATCATTTGCATTCTGATAAAAACTGGTTTACGATTAATTGCGAATCGGTTCTTCATCGCGTCCGATCAAACGCCCTATAGCTATCTTATCTAAAATCTAACCCAGCGGGTTTTAAACTCGATACGTAAAAATATTTCGCGTACCGTTAACGCTCGCCTACGATGGACGCGACGGCAGCAGAGCGTCGGCAACAGAGATGCAAAATACCTATAAATAGGTGAGTGAGCAAGTGGTGAAGATGTTGCAACGACAACGTGTTCTCGGGCTGTCGAACTCCCTTACTCACCTATTTATAGCTATTTTGCATCTCTGTTGCCGACGCTCTGCTATCGTAGCGCCGGCCTTACTGTCTCAAAAGCTACGGTGCTGACTCCCAAGAGTTCGGTGAAAATGTGTGTTTTAAATTCAAATTATGCAAACTCTGCTTGATAAATTATTGTAATTAGCTAAAAAAATCAAATAATGTAAAATAAGTGCAAGAAATGCAAAAACAACGGCGGAAACAAAATAGTTGACATGTCCAGACAGATATCATTTACTAACTGATGACTATCTACTAGCTGCTCTAAATACTCACTCTCTTCCCTTCTGAGATGCTATGACATTCAAATCAGTAATGAACGCTGCCTTCACACGCATGTCAACGTTAAGTGATCAACGCAAGTACATGCCAGTCCTAGATTTAATACAGAATAATTATTTCTGTGAATATTGATGACTGCCGAGGTTGAGAAATTGTCTGAGAACCAATTCTCGTGAAAATTAAATCTGTCAAGATTTATATACTCCAATTTCGTAATTGTGATCTTCACATTGTGTACATCGATATGCTCCACTTTCGGAACGAACGTGGTTAAACAAATAGGATGAATAAAGTACATTTAAATAAAAAAAATGTGTTTGAATCTATCCCAGACAAAGTCGGATCGTATTATAAATCTATGGTTAATCTGCACAACAAGTAAACGACATTTGCGTATAATTTCCATGAGCGACAAAAAACTTTGTTGAATGCCTGTTACTGCATGGGATTGATTGGCTGGTGTGTGCGGATGATTTTACCTACTTGAATTGTTTTGTGAATTTTGTGGGCGATACAAAAATTAAAGCTGAATAAAATGGCGTTAAAATCGGTTCCAGATTAATTCATCTGAATGCAAAATTAACCGTCAAGTAAAATTTAATTTTCCATTCTGACGTAAAAAATTATACTCGAGGTGCATAAGACGTAGTTGGATGGTAGCCATTTTCGTGCAATAAATCTTTCGTTCATAAATCAAGACGAGGTTGTCCCGCGAGAAGGGCGACCAGTGAAGAACAACATACGCCTTTTAGCGGCGTTATTCTTGCCTCAAGCTATTTAAGCCTATAGCACAATGAGTCGTTACTCATGTATTGTTCCATCTACGGCGACAATGTAACTATAACTCTGCATGTATACGAATAATGACTATTTGCTGCGGTTGAGATAATAATAAAATGGATGATTTATTATCGTTACTTCGGTGGCCGATTGGTAAACGCGCGTACAATGTTATTAAAGACTACGAGTTCAATTCCGGTAACTGTTAAATTAAAGATGTTAAGCTGTTGGTTGACGAATATGAGTCGTATTTATACGTTATTGATGTGTTAAGACAAGTTTCCACAGTGTATTTTTTACAGTGGCGCATATGGATCTATATGGTGTGAAGATGTCCGCTGCGAAAGTGTAGTATACGAATCTCCAAAATGTGAATATTGACAGATTATTTTTCAAAAGAATTGGTTGTCAAGACAATTTTTTAAAATTCCGACAAATGTGGGAATCGAACCCGCATTCCCCAGATGCGAGGATTATTTTACCGACATGCTTAATGTACGAAAATATAATTATATTCTTCGGAATTGAAACTGGTATCTCCAGTATTTTGTAGGTGCATTTAATGTGCATTTATATACAGGGATTCTTGGAGGTGGCAGGTGGTGTCAATATGCACCACTTAGGGAGTGGATATGGATGCTGAGAGAGTGGCCGATAGTTACAATCATATTTGGTCCAGATAAAATCTCCAATCGTGGACATGGATCTGCAATACACGATCGGGTTCTCTGCTTATTAAAAAAAACAGCCAACGATAGTTTAGTATTATTGTTGTTCAGGTAAAATAAAAAACTCAAATAATTAAAAAGAATGGGAAATGTACTCAGCCGTCATTTCTGTATTACATTAACAGGCGTGTTGTCAGCGGAAAAGCCTTCTTTATATGATTTTTAGCAAGAAATAATGTGCTGAAAGCGAAACATAACCACGATAACTCTACACACAAGATCTTCGTTTAACTACAATATATGCGCTTTGAATATATGTATGATATAATATAACATTGTGTATTACATACACATTGTGGCAGGCGAGTTTGTCTTCCCGGTAGCCTAGAGGTTAGCGTACGCGCCTCGCATTCGATTCCTGACTGTCTGTCTAATCTAATCTAATCTGTCAAGGCATGTCTTCACATTGTGGAAATTGATTTACTGCACCTTCGCAGCGGACATCTCCACATTGTAAATTCCCCACTTTCGGTGCGAACATGATAATAAAAAATACATTGTACATATTTGCCATGTTAATTGGCCCCTATCAAATAAAATAGATATCAAATATGTAAATTAATTGTTATTTAAAGCAGTTGCTACATCGCTATTCATTGCCATCTGCCATTACACTTAAAGGAAACGTTGTAAGGGAGAGTTATTTTATAGTGTCATAGATGAAATATTTTTTGGTATTTTTCCACGATTCTTCTTCCCTCGACAGGGCGAAGAAGTTCCCTCCATTGAACAATCTCATTGCTTTGTTCAGCTTCTTTTGTTACTTGACTTCAATGTCTACAAAAAAAAAAACATCCGCTTGGCTAATGCATTTCTCGGAAGTTTACGAACAATATAATACAATGCGTTTTTTTTGTGTCTCGTCAGGAATATTTACTTCAACGTTTCTCAAATACTTTTTGCGTGGTAGCTCTTTATATAATCTATTTTAGAATATAATATCTCTGATCCAATTGCCAGAAGTTCCTATGTCAGATTTTGGCTATTAGACTAGTATCATAAGGTAATTTAAAATGTTCCCTCATTTAATACGGCACTTAAAAATCTGTGCAACTATCCACCTTAAGTTCGTCATTATATACATATATATTATAATATAACCATACATGAATAATCATTGTTGATGAAAGACAGCCACCTGAATCTAACAGTTGATATTGTTAATTACCAAAGGCACTTCTAGCAATAGACCACAAACGTAAGTATACGAGGCAGTTGTCTCTCACAAATTGAACTATAAATAAAAAATCCTAAGTAATTTAAATATTTTAATTCTTATCAGTTGATAAAGTGTAGTTATTTTCACTTGGTAAAATGTTAATTATAATGTTTTTATTTTAATTATTGTAAAATATACATTCTTATATTGAACATAATTAATTGAACACTTTAAAGTGTGTATTTTTTTTTATTCTGCGTAAATTAACTTTGACCGATTCCAAGTTTTATCTTCTTTTGTCCCACAAATAAATGCATGTTTAATCTTACAACTTGCATTCGATTGCTTGTGTAGTTATTCGTTGTTTGTATTTACAGTAATATCTAGTCGCAACTATAAAAGAATTACTTTACAATATATTTATAATATACATGTAATTTAAATCGTAGTATATACATAAATAAATATACTGTTGTATTTATACAAGTTGCTTCCGATCTACCGTATTGTTTTTCTATGTCTGCCTCGAAAGTGGAGTATATGGATCTCCTCAATGTAAAGATATGTCTTGACAGAGTATTTTTCACGCGAATTGGTTGTAAGGCAATTGCTTCACCCAATGGGCACTCAGCTCTGCATTTGCAGCTTTTTTAAAGCCCAGCACAGTTATGGTAATCGAACCCGTATTTCCCGGATGAGAGGCGCGCACCCTAAACTCTACACTACCAGAGAGACCGAATTCTAGCACACCATTATCAACAATTGCGTTCGATGAGTGCATTTGTGTGGCTTGAGTTGGATATCGTCGTCAATATTGCAGAAAGACGTATCTTGATTTTTTTATGCTTAAGTCACTTTGTAAAGTATTGCTTTATATTTTACTATCTCTTATACCATTAGTATTTTTTTGCATTAATATATATGCTTATAAGACGTGTACAAATTGTATTTTAATGCAACAGTGTGATAATAGATGCAAGAGTTTGCATAAAATTAAACAATAATTTACAAAGTGACTTAAACCAAAAAATCAAGAAACGTGTTCCTGCAAGATTAGCGACGATATTATTAAAGTCGTTGTTTGTATTGTAAGACTTTAATTCTTGTATTTTTCTTGAATTTAACTTTAATTTAACTTTAATTTGACAATACGTATCACCATTTTACAAACGCTGGTTTTCTCCATTACCCTTAAAATCCATTTTCGTTTTGTAGACCTGAAGCTTATCTGAAAGTCTTGTAATGTTATTTATACGTGTCTACTTACTGATAGGTTGCGATAATGATAAATTGCATTTGCAAAATGTGATATAGATCAGAAAACTTCGTCGATATCTGATTGTCACGGCGCTAGGAAAAAACAGATTCGTTACTAATTGACAATGCTGAAATCTGTGGAATGCATTCAGTTTGGCGAGAAAATGCAATTTCCAATCTTAACGTGACAACCGTGTAAGTAAGACTGTCGTTTGTATTATTTTATTTATTTGACTTCCTGTTCGCTTGCTGGTGTGGGCTTATAATTTGAAATGAACGTGGATTTATCAAAATACAAATTTTCCTTGAATGCGATGGAAGGATACATTCCTCCATTTTGGTCGAAGTCGAATTTTGCCCTAAATGACGAAGCTATACTTCGTATACCACACAGCAGAAAAAATACAAGAAATGAAAAAAACTATAGTCAACACAGTCAAATCCCGTCGTAACTAAACTCGTGGGATCACCCGATATGTTATACTGAAATTTCGTTATATAGGAATGTAAAATAGGCATATCATTTTTTTTTCATCGTGTATTCGCGGGATTTGACTGTATCAAGTCAAAATCCGTTTTTTTGTTTGAAATATCAACATTAGAAAATATTAGTTAATTTAACAAAAACAAGAAAAAAATAATAATATGAAATTTGATGTAATAACAGTTCTCACATATGGATGTTTACCAATTTTGAATAATTTAGAATTTAAAATCAATTCTGTCAAGCACCATCAGTCAAAAATATTAATTAATAACTGTGAATAAAGAGAGTTTTTCTAGCTGCTGTAAAATTTGCTTCGTCTGGTATACGAGGAATTGCTCTGTCATGAGTGATTTACATAGAATACGTGGCAACCGCATGGCGTCTCCAAAATACTCTCTCTCAAGCCACGCCAGCATCCCTTCATTCCATTGAGTATATTTTGTGGATAGTACCCGACAGTCTTGTAAGACGCCGAAGATCTACCGTTCGAGAAAGGAGACATGCAGGATCCAGACTCTTCTGGGGCATCCACGGTACGCAGGCCGCCCCGTGACATTTGAGTAAAGAACTCATAAAAAAAGTTGTATTTAAAGACCAAGCAATAAAAAAAAAAACACAAATAAATATGTCATTGTTTTAATAATTATTGTCGTTGAAACACAATCATTTTGTCAGCTCATTAATTAAAAACTTAAAGGTCGACTAGCTTGTTGACAGTACAAAGCAAATGTTTTATAATAAAGAGTATTTATGTGTTTTCACAGCATTCAATAATATTTTTTATTTTAAAATAAGTCGAGTTAAATGCCGTGCACAATACAATAAAAACCGCTTGATGTTGTATGTTTAAATCGTTTAACAATGTTTTTGTCTGAATAAATGTTATTCGAAATCCCCACAAGACATTTATTATTGTTACACGGTAATAAAATTTGTTATTTCAAAAATGTTTCATACAACTGCCGCAGTAATAGTCGGTTTCTAAATCAATCTACTTTTCGACAAGCATAACGTTAACAAAGGATTGTCGTTAGCTTATTTTGCAGCTATCAAGATAACGATATATCTTTCTTTAGCATTTAAAAGGTTCAACCATTACCATACTTTTCTGATTAATAAAATCCTTGCTAAGTTTAGGAGAATGAATATTCTTACTGACCAAAACATTTGTCCGCAATGTGATCGAGTGTTAGGGAGGGCGGTTCGATGCCTGAGGTTGTGAGATCCAATCTCACAACTGCATACAATTTTTATTTATAACAGGCATGAAGAAGAATATTCAAGGCTTGATGAGTTAATAAAATGGCTGGCAAGTAATTCGGGCGAAAACATCCATGTTGGTATGAATGTAGGCCATATGAATATAAATAATATCAATACGTATATTGACTTCCATAAGAATTGCTTGTTACGCTTTTACATAATTAAGTTGGATATTCAGATCTTTGATTTTGAAAAAATCCTTATTTAATTTTGTGATTTAAACAGTAAGCCCCAGGACTTCGGTAGTGGTATAACCTAACCTAACGTTTAATATACATAAAGACGTAAGGTTAGGTTAAGATATTGGATAGATTTTTATCTAAACCTTATCCCCTGAATACGTGCACACGGGTATTAGCTACTGTTGTGGTATAATCTAACCTATCGTATAATATACATCAAGACGTTTGGTCAGGTTTAGATGTTGGCTTGTTACTATTATGAGGTTT
This sequence comes from Rhyacophila evoluta, assembly GCA_022683975.1. Taxonomy (NCBI): domain Eukaryota; kingdom Metazoa; phylum Arthropoda; class Insecta; order Trichoptera; family Rhyacophilidae; genus Rhyacophila; species Rhyacophila evoluta. Next base: position 8,278 of record JAGVSQ010007075.1, on the reverse strand, counting down.
TTGTATAAACTATCGCTTGAATACGTGGACATGCCAATTAGCTAGCGACGTGGTATAACCTAACCTTATGTTTTAATATCCATAAAGGCGTTAGGTTAGGTTTATGTATTGCCTTGTTCCTATTATGCGGCTTTCAAATAAACCTTGTCGCCTGAATGGTTTATTTATTATTATTAAATCAAGGTGGCCTACAATAAAATATACGTACAATTTTAATTTTTCTTACCCAATTTTCGTTCTTAAATTATCGGGCGGGCATTTCAAAATAGATTGGATTATATAAATTAAAAATTTCCCATTCCTGTCTCCATTAACGATTCAGCCGATACTAATCCGTCTGCGAAGATTTCCTTGGCTCGTAGCCAAGTCGAGGAAATGTTAAAACATTTAACGTTCTGCCAATTAATATTAAAACTTAAACCGCGTGATGCGCGCACACAATTTTTTTTTTCCATACTGACGTGTGGGTAGACGGTTGGAATTTTTGAAATTGTTTCAGAGCTACGCTTGTACACCTCGTTAGAAACTTAATCGTTTACTTTGATCCACTATATTTACGATGTAAACCAAACGGATTTATGATTGCAACATCCTATTCAAAACTAGTGCATTATAACAGTCTTAAGAAGGTCCAGAAATGGAAAGTATGAACCTTCGCATTGTCAAGATTTATTTTGACAGTTTTTTTTCATAATATTATTTTATGTACCAAGTTCGCTCCCAAAGTGTAGCATATGGATCTACACAGTACGAAGATATCCACTCCGACACTGAATTATATGGATCTCCCGAATGTGAAGATGGGTAAACAGATTATATTTCACGATAATTGTTTGTCAAACAATTACTCAACCTAATGGGCATCCAGTCCTGCAATTTTTGGATTTTTGAAAAATTTGACAGATGTGGGAGACGAATCAGCATTCCCGGATTTCTAGGCACGCACGCTAACCTCTAAGTTACCGGGAAGCTATCATATAATTAAATACAAATTTGAATTTGTACTACCGTTTCCAAATAACAATCTATAACACTCTGAAAGGTGGAGTATACGTATCTCCGCGATGTCAAGACATGTCTTCCACATATGTATGTCCGTCTGTTACAAGAACTGTGAACAGTTAAATCATGGATTTTTTATACGTGATTTCGGCTACAATTTATAGTTCAACTGTGTTACTTTTAATTTGTAATATCATCACTGATAAACACCAAGAGACTGAAAATATTATATACAACCATCTTCTTTTATCTTCTTACATGTTCGCTCCCTAAGTGGAGCATATGGACACCACGTGTCGCCTTTAAGAATCCCTGTCGCCCGCCAGTATTATTGCGTCCTCCCAGGTCATACCTGCATCCCGCAAACTCCGCCGAATACATTCTATAGATAGTATTTAGCGGCATTCCGGGACGCCGACGACCGATCGGCTTAAAGAACAAGCAGGTCTGATTTAGACTTTCTTGAGGCATCCGCAATATGTAGCCGAGCCAGTTCCAGCTTCACATTGTCAATGATAAGGGACTACATAGTCCGCCGCAGGCATCTGTTCTCAAAGCTCAAAATACGATTGTTTTAGGCCCTTTATACAACTAAGTATTAGAAGATTAATAAAAATAATTTGCATAAAGAATGTGTTTGAATCTCTCCCAGGCAAAACCGGAAAATAAAACTAGTAAATGTATTTAAAAAAAAAATAGTTGGATATTAAGTGATAAAAACGTTTGATCGCCTGTCGAAATTGATAAAATGCCAAATGCAGTTTTAACGGACAAATTTAATGTCTGTCAACGATTGCAGTCAACATAGTTCGTAGTAACGCGAAGTGAACGTCAAAATCAGAGGGCACTGAATGCGTATTTGCTGACACATAATTATTAAATAAAACACTTCATAATATAATATCTGTTTATTTAAATATTATGGCTGGCAATGATTCGAATTATAGTAACAGATACTATTGAAGTTGTTTTACTTATATCGATTTATCACTTGTCACAATTTGCACAGTCAATTAAAAAAAAAAAACATCTAAAATGTATTATTATTTTCTAATCATATATAAAATCTAATCTTGTCTCCTCGGTAGCGTAGTTGATAGCGTGCACGCCTAGCGATCCGGGGAATTCGGGCTCTATTCCCCATCTGTCGGATTTTAAAAATCCAACAATCGGACGGCTGTGCAATTGTCTGACAAACTATTCTCGTGAAATATAATCTATCAAGACGTCTTTACATTGCGGAGATCCATATACTCCTTTTTCGGAGTGGATATCTTTACACTGTGTAGATCCATGTGCTCCATGTTGGGAGCGAATATGGTATAAAAAAATAAATTAGTAGGACATGATGATAAATTGTTAATGGTACATCTCGGGCTAAATCACATCGGTGTTAATTTTGAAAGAGAGAGAGCCATGTGGTGCACTTTCGTAGAGACGTAAGATAAGCATGAAAATAAATCGGATGATATGGAAGTACAGCTAGCATTTATGTATGCCTTTGGCAAGTGCGTTTTCAGCATCAGTTAACGGCTTCATAATGATGCAACGTTAATATTTATTATGAGCCATCATTGAAATTTTTTCACCATGAAATTGATATATGAATTATATATTAAAACTATACACGGGCAACGCTAACATTTCTGTATGACCTCGATAGGTGTGTTACTAGCGGTAGGAAGGAACATCTTCATCCATATCAAAGCATTACGGTTATATTGCTATCATTCATCGTTGGAAAATGTTAATCGTTTGAGATACGTTCAGCGATTAGCCAACATTATTACTCTTACCATTTTGATTCTGTAAAAATTGTGGACATACACAATCACAATGTAGACTTAATATACTCATAACATTTGGAGCGGATGTGGTTGAAAGAGTGTTTTTTTTTCTTTTTATAATTGATGGTAAAGCAGATTATATGGATACCACGTGTCGCCTTCAAGAATCCCTGTCCGCCAGTATTCTTGTAACTTTGCAGATTATACCTGGATTCCGTTGCTCCGCGGAATATATTATATATACAGTATTTGGCGGCCGATACCGAAATGTCTTTAATAATAGGCTGGTCAGGTTAAGACTCTTGGGCCATTTGCAATACGTATCAATTTGTCAGTGATTAGTGGCTGCATGGTCCGTTCACTTATCTCCTCATTACGAACGAATTCATTTTCAACGTATTCCCACAACCGCCGCAAGCATCTGTTCTCAAAGCTTAGAATACGGTTGCTTTAGGCCTTTGTTGGTAACTACGTTTCGCAACCATAGAGCAGCACTGACAGAATGCATACATTGAATTGATGGTTATCAGCGAAGTGTTTTTTTCTTGGGTAGGCAAACGACTTAGGTATGGTAATAAATTCTTCGTTATACGTACCAATCAAACACGGCATGTCCATGTTTGATTGTATACATTCAATATCACATAAATTCCAACGATCTATTAATTAAATCTATTCATCTGAATTGGTATGACTCAATGTTTAATTATATATCGACACTTGTTTTGCGAAGGCAATTAAATACAACACAGCTTTAATTTGATCGCTCTTAAAGTGTTTTGGTATTTATCATTATTTAATTGTTTTAAGTACATATTGTCGTCATGTTGCAAAAAGTCACTAACTAGTATTTTTGATAAAAATAAGTTAGATACGTCAAATTAGGTAGTACATAATTTTGAACTCCGCATCTATGTGTAAAGTTAATCACTAATGAGTTAATTAACCCTTTGAGTCGTACAGACGTTCATGTCCATGATCCTTGTCGCCTTAATTTTAAAGTCCTTTTATTGTATAATAAAATGTTATTGTTTCTTTTAATATAAATACTGGATAGATCTATTGACCATATGTCAAATTCGTTACAATTGTATCATATATTTGGCTAGAAAAAATACGTAAACATTATGGAAAAAAGGTTGACTTTAGCATCGAAAAATTCCCTTATGCTCTTTTTTTAATTATTATGATTTGTAAAGAAACGAAGGGTTATTTATATTGGTGTTCACAGAAACACATAAAATGCCACATAAATCAGTTCTGTGGGTTCAAATTTGTTCTCGAGTGCTCCCCTGATTCCGAAATGGAAGCAGCCACGTGTGGTAATGGTATACACATTCTTACCAATTTAGAATAATTTTTCAGTTTATTTTGTTCGTTGTTTGGAAATAGAAGAGCATTTGTTATAGATCATCACACAATTCGATTTATTTTATCAATACGTTTCTGGTTGAATAGTGGTGAACACTATTGATCAATGTGCCAATTCATCTCAATTTGAAACGTCATGTGCCTCTTATCAATTAGTTATATAATTCTCTATTTCATATGACCCACAGTCGAAAAACAGCTGACTATTTTACACAGTTAGTCGCGTGTAGAATACATTGCGATTAAAACAATATTTATTTTCTAATGGGAGGACATACGCATGGATTAAATTGATATATCTACATGTTATCAGTATATATATATATATATTAAAAACAAATCAATGTATTGCCCGTATGACATTGAGTCATATTTTAGATATCAATGTCTCAATGTTAAAACCCCCATACATTTCAATAAGTAACCCTAAAAGAAAAAACTTGAGGCTATTATCCATCTCAACTTTGATCCGTCTACCTGTATCTCAGGATTGAATGTCGACTGTCAGTCAGAACTGGTTTTTCCTCCATTCTTGTTTATTTGTACGAATAAATTTCAATATAATATATTATTCATCGCGTCCGACGTAAAATCAAGCGATAACTTAAAATTATAGCTTGTTTTAATTTCAAACACGCCCCACGTTTGACGACTTCACTGACACTTATCGCGTTTGAACTGAATTCAATGAATAATATTAGTTTAAACTTATTTTTCTCACATATCCGCTCCCTAAGTGGAGCATATAGACACCACATGTCGCCTCCAAGACTCCTGCCTCCGTCGCTTCAGTTTATTTCAATTTACTGTAGAATTTTCATTGTATATTGGTAAGATTTAAAAGCAAATACACAAAACCCTCTACAAGAAATCGTTTTAATTTCTTCAATACTTGTCTGTGATATATTTTTCATATTTTTACCGGCACGCGTCAATGATGTATAATAGATAACGTTGGGTTAGATCACATATCTATATGTCGTTTAATCGGAATCTTTGATTTTGACACCAAATATATTTTATAGATATTACGTATCGGCCTTCCAGGACGCCCATAAAACGGTCGGCTTGAAGAATAGGCAGGTAAAATTCTCGAAGCATCCGTATTATGTAGCCGAGCCAGATCCAGCACTCCGACATCGGAGCTTCAGCTTATTAGTAATTGCAACTGTATGGTCTGTTCTATTATCTCATCATTACGAACGAAATCATACCATCGTATCACCAGAATTCTCCGCAGGCATCTGTTCTCAAAACTTAGTGCATTATATGGCTGCTTTGTGCCTTTGTTGGATGCCATGTATTGCATCGATATAGTATTACATTTATTCTCAAGCCTCTAATTTTGATTAGTATACAATCTAATTAAAAGTTACTTGTAATGTTGACAGCGTGTTGATTTATCACTCAATACTTATCTTGATTATAGTATTAAGATGGCACTAATCAAAATTTCTTGCAGACGATTCTTGTGCGAGAATCCTTCTATCGATATAGTATCGTATTTACTGTCCAAATTCTCTTATTGATGCCGTATTAATCTAATTAAAAGTTACATTTTAAATGCTGACAGCGTGTTGATTTATAAATCAATATTTTTCTGACAATATTTATCTTGTTAATAGTATTTAGATATCATAATGTGTCGTGTTATGACACAGATTATGTGAAACATGACGTTTCAGTTAATAGGCTCGACTAAACGATTGAATAATCGTGAGATTGTGGGCAAATAAGTATACTATAAAAGCCCAGATATACCGGTTACGAAATAAACTGGTTATTATTTGTTGAGTGTCTGTTATCCGCGTTATTCTGGTTGCCTGATACTTTGTTCGTTTAACAGGCTGCCGTGAGTGTTTGATAATCATAATTTATTTCTTTATTACACACATTTATTGCTATGAATTAATTATACAGATATAATCTCGTTATAACGAATAGTGCAGTAACAAAATTTACGGAATAACATATTTTTTTGTCGAATCTAACAAACTTTGTGCTATGTAACGAAATTTTATATTACCGTCACATGAACTTTTACAACAAAGTGATGAATTGAAAATTAAACACATGTTGATTTTGCGGTCTAGTTAATTGAAATTAATTTTCTATTATCCGATGAAACTAAATTTCATTACAACGAAATACTTCCTACAGTCCATCGAACTTCGCTACAAAGATATTAGATATGTAGTTACAATGTTTTAGTAATTTTTTTGCTGTTTTTGAAATCACTTACGTTACTTAGTAGAACGCGAAGTGTTATTATTGGCCTTCATATCAATTCCTTAATAGTACATGTATTATTTCTTCTTCTTTTACCATATTCGCGCCCAAAGTGGAGCATATGGATGTACACAGTTTGAAGTTATCCATTACGAAAGTGGATCTCTGCAACGTGAAGACTTCTTGACAGATTATTTTTCACGACAATTGTTTGCCAGACAAATTCTCAACCCAATGGGCATCCATTCGTGCATTTTTGGATTATTAAAAATCTGACAGTTGTGGAAATCGAATCTGCATTTCCCGAATTGCTATGCGGGCGCGCTAATCTCTACGCTACCGGGGAGACATTATTATCATGCCTTATTTACATGTATTTAATATAATTCGACACGTGTTTCTTCCATATAGTAGCTTTGTGACGGACACTGATTCGTTGATTAAAAATTATTTGACTTATACCGTCATTAACATCTTTTATTGGGTCAGACATACAAACACATGTAAAAAGCGCATTAGACAAACATAATATAGACTGTAAAAAGGAAGAAAATTATGTAACACTTAGTTTTTTTCTTATTATTACAACGTTTTTTCGATAAATACAATATATACAACTTAATGCATGTTTTAAAAAGAGATATAAGCTGCAAACACTAAATTATGGTTTAAATTTAGTTATTAAGTTTGTACTCACTGTTAAGTAAGTTGTTTCAGATGTCAAATTTGCGACCGGAAAAAAAGACTTCCATCACTTCGATTTCATTGGTTTTTTTATTAAAATAATATCAGACTTGGTAAATAAAATCACTTTCGGTCTTCTTGCGTTTAAATAGCTTGGTTTCGTCCCAATATTATTTAATATACTTTTAAAGCCTCCTCTAAAAATTGTTCTGTATAGGTTGTGTCGTTTTTCCTCTCTACATTCGTTATATTACATTCTAGGTGTTAATACATACATTGTGGTACGGACAGTTGAACTTTTCATTGTGAATTAATTATGTTTTTTTCTCTTCTTCCAGGTAAACACCATTACTGCCACAAGCAATCTACTGCTCTTCAATTTATTGCTTGATCACTGCGAGTTTATTACCTGTCATCACTCCTCATAAAATGGTAATTACTTGTAAACGTTTTCCAATGTGAATAAACACATGTAAAGTCTAAAAGAAACTTAAAGAAAATTTGAAAAGAAATATAACAGGCTCATATTTAAAATGATTAAAGCGATGTCATACCAAATGTGCGTAAACGGCTTCGTCCATCGTCTGATAATAATCTTTGTTACGATTTTAATATTTTTTTTTTAAATAAAATTAAAATACAAAAATGATTTTCATACAGGGCGACCACTATTACAGCATTCACCATTATTATTTTATTTTAGTATACTTGTCAACACGGTACTGTATGAAACGTATCCACAATGTAAAAAGAAAATCGGGTGCATAACGATCCATTTTTAGATGGATGAAATCAACACTAAGGTGGCTTTTTGTAGTTACGCAGAAGACGTACAAACATAGCGTGTTTTGCAATGTTTATTTTTGTATTAAATACTTTTAAAAATGTTTTTTTCTTCTAGTTTGCATACGAAATGGTTGTTTTAAACGCAAAATACTAGTCCAAAATATTCTCCTTTACATTTTGGCACAGTAGAATAAGTTCACTTTGGAAATACCTCTATTAATTGTAACATTTATATCCGTATCTATTCAGCGTTATTCGATATTGTATCATATGAATTGAGTTAGTGGTGCGTGGTCTTATTGATAACTCTGCCAATCTTGCTGATGTTGGACTGTATTTACCTGATAACTACCTAAGAAATCGGGAACATCAGCTGTTTTTCATCCCTAAATGCAGGACTATCCTGCCAGTAGTCATGC
>JAGVSQ010007074.1:0-15681 GCA_022683975.1 Rhyacophila evoluta | reverse complement strand
TTGTCATGTGAGCAAATGTCATGTGAGCAAATGTCATGTGCGCAGTTGTCTGGTTACCTACGGATAGTCACCGCAACAAACAAATTGTACAAATTCAATTGAAATCCATACGAACCGATCATGGTGATTGGCGTGTACAAAGTAACATGGAAATCCAGGATATAGTATATATCTACATGTGTTAAGAAATACTCTGATGAGCGAAATTCGTTACATTTATGAAATGGCCTAACCACCCAAGATATCTTGAATAACGGAAAAAATATGTGAGAGTCGATAGTTTACAATTTCGACAACTGGACCAAATCTGTTTCTGATCCAATGTGTACGTATTGAGTATTTTTACAAATAAAACTAGGAATAGCGATTTATCGTGATTGTTACAATATATAAGTTAATTGCATTATCATATAATGCAGGGATTCCCAAAGTGTGTGCCACACTACTCTGAGGTGCCAAGGCGTCGTAACAGGAGTGGCGTGAAATTTCGTGTGAGAGCTAAAGAAACGAGAAACCTTAATTTTCTGGAAAGAAGTTAAAATTTCAATAGCGCGAGTTTTTAGGGTGCCGTGGGAAAATTTTAATTCAAAAAAGGTATTGCGGCCTGAAAAAGTTTGGGAAGCACTGATATAATGTATTCATCTTATTCTCAATAAGAGTTTCCGTAGGGTATAATTTTTGAGTTTGACATTCAATATTATTCAAAACATAAAATGGCAAGATTGTATATAATACTGATTGAGATTATTTTAAGGAAATACCTCAACCAGAAATACGTAGTTATATCTATAATATATTGGTGTTTATCTGCAAATCGGGTACCATCTATTGGCATCTTCATGCCATATGTCCAATAACAGTATACATCGTTTTTCATATAACAATTCACAAAAATAGGAGTGTAGGCCCATAGTCAAAAGTATGCATGTAGGCATTTAGGGGTATTAATGGAAGTCGGTTCCATATCCCACGTGGAATCACATTACGCAGAATCGATCATAACTCATGTTTCCGCTCGCCGCGATTTCACGTGTCATTTGCTTCGAAACGATAAATCATCCTCCAGAACCGTTCTCGTCCTTCGAAATAATACAAATCACGTTGAATCAGTGATGGCACTCAACTGAAGGATCAAAATTAGAAATAAAAATATATATAGCCAAAGATTACTAACGAACGGTTTGTAAGATTATTAGCCACACAACTGGTGCATAAGTAATTAAATATGTGCATCATTAGAACTATTAAAATGTTTACCCTAAACTTTGAATTCGATATATTAGGGTTAGATAATTATGATTCAAATACAGGGCTATCTTCAAACGAAAAGTTACACCACGGAACCGGCGTGTGATGGGAAATGAGTGGATCCACCAGTTCTTGTAAGTGACTAGGACCTTGTAAAGTTTTAGATCCAGAGTGAAGATGACGTCGGTAAATTAAGGAAATACCATATACTTTTTGATTTTTTAAAGGACCAGGTTGTACAGATAGTAAATTTTCATTACATTTCACTACGTGATGTATTTTAGTACACCACGCAAAATTAAAACAAAACATTCAAAAATACTTTACAAAGTGTCAAAAATCAGTTTATACGTCAAGCTTTGTTAAAAAAAATTCACGTGCCGTAGGACATTATTCATTCGAATTCAAAAAAAGTATTCCCGCGTACAAATCAATTCGCAATAACCGATTGATAATCGAAATTTAATTCTTTAATCATCGACTATTTAAGGCGGGAGAAGTTTTATTTAAAAGTATATTTAAGACCCTCGACGTTATATTTACTGTCTACTGCCACTGCAACAATAGCATTTCACATGAGGAATATGCCTTCACAAAATGAAGGGGTGTATACACAGTCAAGCTGTCGATACTGCCTACATTTGAATTGGCTATCTACATAATTACTGTAATGTAACATTAGGGGCTTCAGTTATATTGACACATTACTTTTTCCATAAATATACCAATTATTTTTCTTTTTTATGTCCTCTTCATAAGTGGAACATATGCACCTCGAAAGTGTAAAGCTGTCCACGCCATGCAATGGAATAAGTATTTAGTATATCTTCGCATTGTTATTAAGATTCATTTTGTCTTATTTCACGAGAATTAGTTGACAATTGGTAAACTCACTCGACATCCTACTAAACTTTCACCTGTTGATGAAAACTCGCAACTCTGACTCTTGAAGGATCTCAAACTCATTTGTAAAACATTATTACTTTACAAAATATAAAGGTTGATTCAGAGGGAAGATTTTCATTTATTCTTGGTTTATTTAGAGTATTATCGCTTTCTGTGTTAATTATACGGTCACTACACGGCACCTTTAATGTATCTCAATCACCAACTTTGTTCTTATGTAATGTACCATCAAATACATTGCGTGAATAGTACATAGCGGTGCAGTAGGACGGATTCCGGAGGTAAGAAAAAGAAGCACTCCAACGACATTTACAGTTTCAGTTTCACTTCATTACTTGTGACACAACCAAAAACTGTTTGATCTCTTTACTATTGCAATCCACCATACCGCTTATATTCGAGACAAGTATTTGTTTGTCAAACTCAGTATACGGCGTCTCCTTCGTATACCATGATAATATTACCGTATAGCAGCCAATAAAATGTACTTTAATGCGGTAATGAAATTAGTTTCAACCACGTACAGTCATATATATCATGGAGGTCGTATTTAACTCATTGTGAACTCATTTTACGCACTGTCATATTCCGGGATCTCAACCCTGCTATAATTACAGACCTTCTCGGTAATTTACTAACCAGGGACTAGACTGAGTTGACGGCCACAGTCAATCTAAAAATGAAAAAAAATCAGCGATCTCTTTGATACACAATCCTATTTATATAAATATTTTGTTCCCATTCCATTTTATTGTAATAAAACTGGACAACAGGTGGCAGTAGTACCAGTGTTTTGTTGAAATCATTATTCAAAATTGCATAAATAATCTGATAATATTTTAATATTAATTCTAAAACATTTCAGTACTATTTTCAATGAATCTGTATTTAGAATTTTGTATTTTTCCAGATAGTAATGCATAATCTACTTTTTCTTATATTTATTTTATTGATACATTTTTTAAAGTTAGATGGCAGTGTTTGTATATTTTCATTGTCGATCTTTTTAGTTTCATAATAATAAATTATGTATGTGTTGTATTTATAATACATTCTATGTATATAAATAAATTGTATAAAATTTCAAGCGAATTAATCAAAATATGATTTGGTGGATTTGAATTGATTTTTATTGTTTCCTATAGTTTCAACTTGTAAAGACGATTTTATTATGGTCAAATATATTTTATACACACATAATTGCATTGCTTCATGTAAAGTCAAAGATATTGGGTAAGATTTGTATAGTGAAACATATAGATTTCTCTTCCTCGACTTTCGCAAAAAACCAATTTAGAAAAGAAAAGAAAAATTTGCTTAGCCATCGATGATTTTAACTGAATTGAATAGATAAATTCGTAATTTTTACCGATTTTTATTGTATATTCCATAAACTAATTCTTTAAATGTAGGAACACTCTTTCATGGCTTTTTAGTGTTTCTGCATGACTGACTTATTCACGACACGGCTGCCCATTTGTAACATACCAAATAAAATATATTATGATGTCATAACGAATTATGATTCTGAAAGGACCTCACTAACATTTTTCATTTCACTTTACAATGGCAATATAGTCAATGGCTGTTATTTCTACCCTTATTTATGGCAAAGTACCACACCCCTACCCGCCCTGTAAAAAGGGCTTTGATTTTTAATGATAGCGTAGTCAAGTTCACACCGTTTTAAATTAAAGCTTTTCCATAAATGACTTACGATATTTTAAATGAAGTAGCTTACATTATTTGTAATAGATTCATTATTGGTCAGCTTCAGTGTTACATTATGTTTTAATAAGCTTTAAAGAAAATTACTTTAACAAATACGTAATCTATTGCGTTTTAATATAAAAATGACTTATTGACTATATACTGTTTTAATAATGGTTTATTTACAAAAAAAAACCATTAAACATTGCCCTTTATTATTTATTTTATCCTATGTCAGTTGTTGTAACAATTAAACAAACATCTTTCATAGAATTTTTAAGCTATTACTTCCTTGTATCGAATATTCAATTGACTGCAAGTAACAATTAGTTCTTTTCGCATATATATATAATTCGGATGTGAAAAATAAAAAGGACGCGCAGAGAAATAATTTTACAGGAGGTGCAAAAAACGTCTACTTAATGGTTTTTGACCAAAATCATAATACGACATAGACATAACCTTAAAGTACATGAAGACAAAACTGCTGTTTTTGTGGTGAAAGTTCTATTTCCTGATCAAAAATTTGAGAATATTTTTCTTCAAACTTAAAAGCTAAATGTAGACACTTATTTGGCCTTTGCAGCTAGCGTCCTTTTTATAGAACATGTATTAAGCTGTATACATTATGATTATCGAAGAATAACTATTTTGAAAAAAATAGACGGTCGATATTATACTAATAAAATTACATTATTTAGAGATGAATAAAATCAAGTTGAATTAAATACTTTTCATTTAAAAAATAAATTCGTGTCTTAATGTTTAAAATAACATTATTTATCTTAATAACCACTAAATATTTATAAATAACGCTCTTAATAATTAGTTAGGTATCCAAATGATGCGTGAAAGCTTCGATGGTAGATAACACTGGTACATCACCCAGCTGCATAAAGATTTATTAAATTAACGATAAAAATACTGGGTGCCTAATGGATAAATACAATCTGTCAAATACGTCCTAATATTGTCGAGATCTAATACTTCATATTCATAGCAAATATAGTTTAATAATGCTAAATTAAGGGAGAAAACTAATTAAGAAGATATACTAAGATAATTAATTTAAACAGTTTGGTTTACGTTCATCCTAAATGAAATGTGTCCTTTTTACATCGTGGATACATATTAGTTAAGATAGACAGGAGCAGACATTGTCAGAGACGATAATAATAATTTCTAGTGCTCCACCTAATTTTTCCACTTATACAATTCATATTCAATACCGTTATTACATTATAATATACAAATAATTCTATTGCTATTGTCATTAACAATAAATGAAATATGATAATTAAAAACTTCTATAAGAAATACAACCACCAAAGAATATACAATGAGCAAAAAAAACTTCATTGACACTTCAATTCATTTAAATATTCCATCAATAGTCTAACTATAACAACGATTTAATAAAATATTTTCACATGCTTCAATAATAGGGACAACAATCAAAAGAAATCTATAGTATAATCTTAAAGCACACAAAAGGTTAATAAACTAAATAATAGAATATCCAAAATCGACAAGTTGCCGGCAGGGTGCCGTTTATTCATTAGTAAGTACGTATTTAGTATTGAAATTTTTCACTAATAATATAAATAAACATTACGGACTGTGTGCTTTTTCATTATGGGAGCTTTTTCGTTCTTAGCTTTGACAATTAAGCTTGTATCAATGTAGGCGTGGTTGGAACAACCCGCGTGAGAAAGCAACCGTTTATTATCGAAACCAAGACTGTAATTTAAAGCAACACCGTTTGAATAAAATATTTGAATTGATATCACACTGTGGAATAGTATTATTATCGTATCAAAGGACTTCGGTTTGTAATATACGTGGCAGAACAGAAAACACACAATGAGCGAAGTTAGTATCAAATTATAATTAACGAGTAGTTTTGGACAAATGTTTATGCTACTTTTAAGATGTCCATACTCACCACTTCACGACACCTTACCGGGCGTATGCTGTGTCGTGTCGAACGTCAGACGGTGTTCATGGTGTCAAAAATTTCTCAAGAATGACTTCCTTTACTTAAGGCCTTAGTTGGCATGCACTAAATTGTGCATGATTCCTATCCTATCGAGCCTTGTTAAGAAGACAGTTTCTTGCTCGCCCAAATATTTCGCGTTATTTTAATAAACTACACAATGATTCTATATCTATACCACATAAAAACAAATTCATCAAATATTTTACTATTTTTAATTAAATATTTTATCAATTTCTCGAACAGTCAAAATATAAATACTTGTATTGTGCAATATGACTAACATTATGAAAGTTAAATCTAAAAAATATTAAAAAAAAAATATTTATGTTATTATATTCCTATTGAAAATGCACTAATAGTTAGTATAAACGCATATATTTTACAAAATTATGTCCATATCATTTTCAAGTTCAATTATGTATGTAATTTTTATATATAATTTAATTCTGTGGGCCGATATAATTTGAACAATTTAAACCAAACTTAGAGTTTAAACAATTACATGGACGTGGATGATAATAATATGTGACAAAACCAGTGGTTCGAATAAACCATATGCGTTTTTACTACATTAAATCGGTTAACTAGATATACAATATTTAATTACAACTTGATAGTATTATGAATTGGCCGATAGCTATTTCAGTATTTACACCCATTTGACTAGGCTTTCCATAGTGAATTGTGGTACGAGTTATGATGGTAATAACTATCAACAAAACTAAAAAACACATTCAATTACAAAAAATATGATATATCGGTACAAACATTGAAAAATAAAACTGTTTTAACTCAATTCAAAATTCACCACGTTTTAGTTAATTTTAACTCATCCAAAGTACGGAATAATGGTATTTATTAAACAAGTGTGATGATCACCGACATTCGGTGACAAATATATTGCATAATAGAAGTAAAATAGCTTATCATTTGTAAGAAAAAGATTAAGCTTTTTATGTACTCATAATTAACTAGTTTTGTAAGTTCGCTTTAGTAACAGTTGGCAACATGTTTTTAATTTTTATTCTAAGTTATGCCGACGGACGACTTATGTTGGTAGAATATTTTCAATTAAGCTTTAAGCTCGTTTTAATGCAAATTATACTTGCCGGGAATACTATACGTACGTTTGCAGTTCTACAATACAATCCCAATAAAAAAACACAAACAATTTTCATTTGTACATTCAAATTGCCGTAGGCTTATTGATCGACAACAAGCGACAAAATAATTGACATCAAACTCCGGGAGCTCGTATTCTTTTTGATTTTTTCGCATCGAATACAATAATAGAAGAAAGTTTGCACCCATAGTATGAAATAATAGCTTTGCGGGATTCGAATAAATACCGTAAGATATAAAAATAAATAAAGAAATACCCCACTGATTCTTGGCTCATGCTGATGAGAATGCTATTTATTATTTTATTTTTAGGGGCCTTAATAATTTGAACATATTTTTCAAATAATTGTATCACTTATAACCCTTTAAATTAGAAAAAGATCATAGCTTTTGTATTTGCAAGCATTTATATTAAAGTAAACTTTCTTTCTCTCCTTGGTAGCGTAGTTGGTAGCGTACGCACCTAGAAATCCAGGGAATGCGGGTTTGATTCCCCATCTGTCGGATTTTAAAAATCCGAAAATTCAGGACTGGACGGATGACCATTGGGTTGAGTAATTGTCTGACAAACAATTCACGTAAAAATACTGTCAAGGCGTCTTAACATTGCGGAGATTCATATATTCTTCTTTCGGAGTGGATATCTTCACACTGTGTAGATACATATGCTCCACGTTGGGAGCGACCATGGTAAAAAAAAAACTTTCTTTATCTATGCAAATTATATAATATTTTAAAGTGATTTTTTACAATTTCTACGTGTTGTTTGACTGTCTTTTTATAATTTAACCTCAACGTTTACAAATGACAGAAATTTTATCAGTATTTATTTACAGCATCGTTTTGGTGGTCGAGTAGATAAGTGAGCTTTTGTGAATAGTCCGACACCAAAGATTCCGGGCAGCTGCATAAAAACCTATATTCTTTAAAATATATTTAAATGTAAAACCTATATCCTCAATTTGTTAAGCGATTGGGTAACTGAAATGTTGAGACCATACGTTTTATACACCATAGAAAAATATAAATATAACATTAAATAGAGATGTATATAAACGACGAAATGAAAATGAAAAGGTTGTATATAGTTAAATAGTTAAGAAGAGAGGTTTATTTTGTTACATGTACTATTTTGATTCTGAAAAATCAAATAGTACAACCCTTCACAAAAAATGTGTTTATATTGGTCCTAACTTGCACAAACAAATGGCAAATAAAAATATTCTATTAGATAGGTATTTAATTTTTAAGTCGTCTTCATACAGTAACAGGATGGTTACAAAAATCCTTATTGTGACATTTTGTGAAAATGTTAACTCTTAATTTACATTTGAAAATATATTTTATCAATATAATTGGTTTTGCGTCCAAATTAATAACTATTTGTTTTTTATGTGTATGTATTTCCAAAATGAAATAATTCTTCCGCATCTTAAGCTATACTTATTGTCTATGAATACGGTTACCACTGCTTTGCATCGTCTTAGTTCACGGCAATATATTTTTCTGCCGAATATAAATAACATTTATAAATAGTATTGAAAAAACCTCCAGGATATCAGAATCTTAAGATTTCACCGGTCAGAATAAGAAGCAAGTGGGGTAAAGACTCTTCAGGTGTATCCTCAGAAAGTATTTCAGACAATCCTAGAGTTACTTTGAGTTCAAGGTGAGGCTAAACCA
The DNA here is from genome assembly GCA_022683975.1 of Rhyacophila evoluta. Classification (NCBI taxonomy): domain Eukaryota; kingdom Metazoa; phylum Arthropoda; class Insecta; order Trichoptera; family Rhyacophilidae; genus Rhyacophila; species Rhyacophila evoluta. Next base: position 7,013 of record JAGVSQ010007074.1, on the reverse strand, counting down.
ATAATGTTATGATTTGTAAAAACATATCTGATCTGTGGGAACATTGTGTTGGTAGTTTCATACAACCCGTATTCAGGTTATATCTTCTACTTAATCATTTGCCATTCCAAATTGGTTCATATATGCTGCAGAAATTTAGAAGTCAGAAGTAGATGTCATTTAATTTTGTTCTGTTACTTAATTGTTGCAGAATTTAACAAACGTTTGTAAAAAACAAAATTCGCTATTCACCCTATACGTAATATACAAATTGTCGACAACAGATGGCACTAGTGTAAACAAAACGCATTGTAAAAAACGAAGAATGCATTATCCAATTGTCATACGCTAATGTTTTATTGTATTTGGATTGATACATAAAAAGGATACAAATTGAAACATCTATCTAAATACGGGTAAATGGATTAGGGGTAATTATTTTAATCCACCATCAAACTAACAAGCTTTGGAAAACATCGGTAAAAGCTTTTGCAATATTGGTTACCATTTCTTTGCGAGCTTTTTTGTAATAACAGTAATATGCTTATTAATTTTAAGTAGTATGACGATTTTAAAAAGCATCAATTTTCTTAGTTCTTCGCTCACTCAACTTCTTTATTTTAATTTTTTATATTTTTGAAAGAATATAAGGTATTACAATATTTGTGTCGTGTACTTATTGTGCAATGTTTCTAAATACAATTTTACTAAATATTTCAAACAGATTATTTGTTAGCAACTATCCTGTCTTGAAACTAAAAAACTATCGATTTTTAAACCATTTGCACGATGTAATTTAAAAATGTTGTTGCTTAAAAGTCATATTTTTGATGATGACGATGTTATATAGTTACTTATGAAACAAGACTTTGATGATTTAAAAAATATTAAACATATCCTTGAAGGAGCTATATAATATAAATGGATTTCTCTGACTAAAACATTGCCTCATAAGTTTACTTAACAATTGCAGATTTGTCTTCATTCTCTCAAGTTTTCTAAAGAGCATTGTGTAACAGACAAAAACGAAATGCGATAAATCTTAGTCACAATATTATATGTATATTTTTAGTGAGGGGTTTATAATACAAGTAGTTTTAAACCTTTAAGACTACCAATTTTTACAGTTTATTTGAAATTCAAAACTACATAATTAAAATATATTTACATTAACTTAACGATGAGAAAATTTTTTTATTCTAACGGCTGTAATTGTGTTTACAAGTGTATATATAATAAATGTATCTTATTAATCATTCCATAGAAATGTTTAGTCTCCATTATCACATATTGTTATACATTTTACATCTTCCATGTTGCAAGAGGGAACATATTACATTCATAATTAATACATATTCATGATATGTGTTATGTTATTACATAACTAAATACCCATTTGAATACATGCATATAGGATTTATTCAAATCTAATTATGTATATTACATGCGATAGACAACAAATGACAATAACAAATGTGGCCCACAGGGCTGTTTAACAGGGGGTTCGCATCGGCCGCGGGCCGCGACGGGGGTTTCAACCCTTCAGCAATTTGAAAATAAGGGTTAGGGCTAAATTGACCCTGACGTAGGGGTGTGCTGTACGTCGATGGCTGTCCACGCCTATAAAGCTATAAATCATCGTTCTTGGACGCCTTTTCCACTACGTAAAACGATAATTTGGTACAAAATGATAAAGAAAATATATTTTTTAGTAATAGCCGTATTAATGATGCCCTTGTATCGAAAATATCAGTAAAACAACTATTTACAAGCTTTAAGTTCTGGTAAGTTTAAATCTAAAATCGATTTCTTTATAGTTATTTTAAATATGAATTTAGTGGATCTACTTGGTAAACGGTGAAAAATCAATAAAGATAATAGATTTTTTTTTTAATTTTCAAATACACACAAAAATTATAGAAGGAAAAAAGAAAAAGAAGTCAATACCCAAATTGTACACCAATACTTAATGTTTAAAAAATATCCTCCTCTTACGCCATGTTTGCTCCCAAATTGGAGCATATGGATCTACACAGTGTAAAGATATCCACTCCGAAAGTGAAGTATATGGATCTCTGCAATGTGAAGACGTCTTGACAGATTATTTTTCATGAAAATTGTTTGTCAGACTATTACTCAACCCAATGTATATTCCGTCCGCCATTATTGGAAATTTTTTTCAAATCCGACAGATGTAGGAATCAAACCCGCATTCCCCGGATTACTAGACGCATTCTAACCTCTACGCTACCAGGGACACGAAGATAAAAATATCAATTTGTCGATATTTTTTTTCCATGATTTTTATTGATTTCTTAATTTGATATAATCTATGAACTCATAACATTAATAATTACATAATCAATTCAATTTAATCAATTACATGATAGATTTCCATTTCACAATGATTAAACAATATTGAATAATAAATCTACTTTTTAATGAAATAATAACTATGTAGTCCTTGACACCATCACCAAAAAATTTAATAATACACATTTTTCAAACTTACATTGATATAAAATGTCGTCAATTTGATTGTTTAAAATAATTGTCTTTATTTCTAGTGAAAAAGTCTTATTTATACTTATTTGTAATCGCCATATAGCAAAGATTACGTCCTGTAAGATTACGCAAGACAAAATATATCGTCTATCTATTATGCCACAAAAGATAAGTTTCTAAACCAAAAAAAGTTTCTTAATATATTCCTACAAGACAAATGAGAGAATTGTGGATGATATTTTACATAAAAGCTATAGTTTAGCTTGAGAGAAATAATAAAAAAGTATTTTCTTTTATTTTATTAGGCAACCAATATTGTATGAGAGCTAGTTATAAATTGTTATATAGTGTTTGCAATAGCCGACCACAGAGTACGCTGGGGGGCACATTATCACTCAGTCGTGAAAATAAAAAGGGCCACTCTTTTGGAAACCAATCGCAATATTGCCCTTCGCTTGACAAAACGACTGTCAAACAGTTAGATAATGAATTTTAAATAATTTATAAGACTATTTATATGATTAGGCCCTATTAATGACAAAATCTTTGTCTTTAAAGTCGTCATATAAATTAACAATGCGAATACATAACATAATAAGTATAGAGCATATCCACCGTGGAAAGGAAAAAATACGTAACCCTCAATTTTTCAAAATAGTTTTAATTCGAAAATCGGAATTTAGATAACTTTATAAGCAAGCATCCAATTAAAAGGATATAAGCTGGAAATGCCAAATTAGTGTGTAAAAATTTCTTTTTTAAGTTTGAAAAAAGGATGGTATATGAAATTTTCCAACAGGAGAAAGGAATTTTGCCTAATCAATTTTATTGACAACTTATTAAATTAATATCATATCGACTGAATAAAACACCAGTTTTAGTCTTCGCGTATTTCTAGGTTGTTTATGTGTAATGTTTTGACTTTGGATCAAAATCATTAAATAAATGTTTTTTGTGCCTTCGATTGAAATTAGTCAAGTAACACGTATATTCATTAAAGGCATCTGCAGCACGTTTTCTGGTCAGTTTTAAGTCATTGCATACCTTTTAGTGGAATAATAAATATTTTACAATCTTTCATTCTACCCTTTGTTAAAATGTCATAGACTAATTAATAGTATATTTATTGTATTAAAATAAAATTCAACAGTCTCTACAACATTTAAAATATGGTTTATTTAACGTAATATCATAAAGCATTTAAAAAAATTATATCTCGTATTTTACAGTATCTGAAAAAAACAAAACATTTTGTTGTAGTTTTTTCTCTGAATTAATCTTTAAATTTATTGATATATTACGCCTTTCAGTATATGAATAATATCTAGATAATTTACAACAAGATGATATACTGCAGTACTATGAATCCATGAAAAAAAAGCTTTAAAACACGTTTCATTTAGAAGCTCTGGAATATCTAAATAGGGTACGCTGTAAAAATAAAAGCTTCTTTCGTGTTGCTATTTTTTGACGATTTGATTTTAACGGTTTTTTTATTGCGACGTTTTTTTTTAGTTTTTGATTTTTATGAAGCAATTCTCTGTTACAAAGTTGCAAATGCCACAATAGCTATTTAAATAGTCGGAAGCCATTCTGAATTATAATTGGCCATGTCATCTCGAGGAAAGGGTGGATAAAAAACACTTGGCAACTGAATGTGGCCTCCATCCACCTACCCCGTCCTTACACCTGGTCTTAATCAGACGTTTTCCAAAGCTCTAATATTGAGACGCGATCTACTTTATTTATTTAGTACGGGAATATTCTGAGAGTAAATAAAAATTTCTCTAGACTTGTCAGAAGTCCCAATGTTACAATATACTCAAGAGTGCTGAAGTTAAAATTGATTAAAACAAAAAATGGATACTTATTTGGTTAAGCAATTATATGAAAAGATCATCACGCTGCTTGATAAATTTAAAAATAAAAATATTTAAAAATTTGTTTCTAAAGAGTTGAGTGATTAGCTTACAACCAAATCTGGCAAAAATAAAAATATATGGATTTGATATATTTAAGTGTGAAAAGGAAATTAAATAATCTTTCCATTGTGTTGATTTATATATCTCGTGAATCTGTGCGTTGTCAAATAGCTCAGAAGGAAGTTATTTTAAACGTGTAAGAAAATTTGTGCGCGTTTATTTAAAAATATGTTATTGACGAAGTTTTTTGACAGATTGTTCTTTTAATTGTAAGCTGGAAAGCTCGTCCACAGTTTTTCATTTCAGTTTTTTTTATATAGTTTAAATACAATATAATTTTTATTTATAAGATAATATCCATATCTAGATGTGTGTTTTTTATAGAATTATGAAGGTAAGTATGTACACACCCGCGATCTGAATCGCATGCCCCTTTATCAATAGGAAACAGCCACAAGGCAATGTGCCGCAGCTGGTCGCGCGCTCCGATGAATTTGCTGAAAAGCGTGCGAAGAATTCGAGATAAATCAGGCGAGCATACAGAAAATAAAGCATAGATTCGCTTCACTTCACACGTTGTGGTGTGGCCTCACCTTTATATTGCACTCTCCAAAAAATAATGCGGAAGAAGAAGATTGAGAAGGTTTATAATCCGAAATGTGCATGAACCTACAATAAGAATAAGAAATGAAAAAAATGCTTTTAAAGTGCAGGATGCCTCATAAATAAATATACCATATGTGCAATATGTATTTACTATTACTGTACCAAAAGCGACGGTCCTGGACACCAAATTTCCAGCTCAAAATGTATGTTTTTAATTCAAAATATGCAAGATCTGCTAAACCAAATATTTTAATTAACAATCAAAATCATTTTATTCCGTATTAAAAAACAAACAAAAGGAAGATGTGAACAAAATAATTGCGGAAACGGAGAGGCGACATTCCATGGCAGATTTCAATCATATATTGAGCAACTCATAATGTTTCGTCTTTTCCCCTCATAGACGAAGCAACATCATTCAAATGGGTGATCGACGCTACCCAACACACATACCGTGGGTATGTCGATATATATCGGTGCTAGATTTAATACAACATAATTATTTCTGTTGATGTTGATGAAATTTTTATTTCGTAATCACACAAAGAATTTTGATATTCAATACAATTCAAATACAAAATTATGAAGATCTTGCAATTAGAAAATTTTAAGAAATTCAATATAAGTACTGGTTACTCACTATCTTTTATAGGGTAGTAAGAGTTAAAATTTCTAATAAGGTTTTATACTTCATTAGACAAGGAAGCAGTCTTATTCTATTGCATGTTTGTCTATATTTCAAATAATAAAAAAAACATTTTATTTCTAGAAAATAGAAATTCTTGAAAATATGTGTTTATTATTTCTCATAAAATTGTTTACTTCTGAATTATCTACCGCCATATTAAAGCATTCATAATATGAATGCAGGAACATGTCTCATATTATAGATATGTACCTGCGTAAATCTGGCTACAAGCCATCCCTTTATTTTTCTGATATGCCTCTTTATTTCCGGTTCCCTCAAGCCTCGAGCAGACATCTTCAGCGTCCTTCATGGTGTGGAGTGTGCCAACTTGGGTTTGTTTATACTTTTATTCCATCATATCTGCTGAGGACCCTTCAAACTGGGAATGAGCAAACGTCGAGAGGTTGCTGTGGTGGAAAAGTGTACAATATAATTGGTTTTCAGGAAAATATACCTACTCGCTTTCAGGTGGATAGCTCGAGATGCTTTCCGCTTCATATAAACAAGTATATATTTATGTATAGATACGTTTTGTTACTTTGAAACATTTATCATTCATAACCGAAAAACCAAAATTCTTCAGGAAATATTTAATATCGTGTATCGTGACAAACCAAAAATGCATTTTGTAAATATATTTTTACGAGAATTAAGATAAATTTTTTTAAAGCTCACTTTTCCAAAACATCTCATTTCTATTTTTGTCAATTATCTGTGATAAAAATTGAAATAAAATTCAAATACGAGTCAGTTGGAACTCTACACTCTATATTAATGGTAACATAACCGATATATCCTTGGTTATTAACTTTGTTTATTTAAATATACTGACAATTTAATATTACTGGAAAATTCAAACCAAGGTTTAGTGAAAAAAATCTATTTTTATTTCTTATGGAACCAATTTTTTATGTCATTTATAAGATATATCAGTTTTTATTATAACGTGGAAGGTATGAGATAAAAAAAAGGATAAAATAATACTAAATGGGGGAATAAAGCAATTCATTTATTAAATCAGAGAGCTGTTATTAGGTAAAAAGTTATGACTTACGGTTGTAATACAATATAATTAATTAACATTATTGATGACTAAGAAATACTACGCTCTTGCATTTTTGTCATATAATATTATATTTGCAATATCTAAATAACTCACGGTATGTATTGATAAAATTCAAAGAGTTCTCATCTGTTTAAGTTTTTCTTAATAAATTTCCTTTATTATGCTTAGTGTACAAATAAAAACAAAAATAAACTTTGGAGGCGCCGGGTATCGATCCCGGTACCTCTCACATGCTAAGCGAGCGCTC
>JAGVSQ010007073.1:0-15682 GCA_022683975.1 Rhyacophila evoluta | reverse complement strand
CTGGCGGGCGACAGGGATTTTTGGAGGCGGCACGTGGTGTCCATATGCTCCACTTAGGGGGCGAACGTGGAAGTAGAAGAAGAAATAATATGAAAATTAATCTTGAGGTTAGTGAAAAGTGGCCTAACCCATTGGTTAACTATATTATTCTCTCAGACAGCTACGGGACTCGAATTCATGACCTTTAATGCAGATCCAAAACTCAAAACTTTTCATAGTGGATATTAATAGTATTATAAAATCAATAATTCTTAGGTAATAATAAATTTAATTCTGTCATAAGAACTGAAATCAAGTTTTCTACTTTATTAATCAAATATAATCTAACTTATATATCGTCGTATTACTGGCATTATACCTTACGAAATTGTCGTAAAATGTATTTGACAGAGAGAATCAACCATTGAAACACGATTATTTCAAAACTCACTTTTTTACTTTAACGTCTTTTGCCAGTAATACGACGATATTATGCATGGTACATTGAAGTTTCATATGTATGTGTATAGAGTTATCATACTCGTACTGTAAAAAATAGTTGAAATAGCACAAACCGTATATTTTATTATATAATAGGTAAAACTTTAGATACAAAATATAATATACGAGATATACACAGTGCAACTGTATCCGTGACATGGTGCTTGGTGGTGTCGAATGAAATAAAATGCCAAAACCATTGGATGTCAAGAATGGTTGAAGACACAATTACATGTAAACTGTTGATAAATTAAACATTTATATTTCACAGAAAAACAAAATATGTTTTATACGAGTTGAAAAGCAATAAACGTCGCAACATGCGTCACGCGAAAGTCTAAAGGAACTATACTAATATTATTTATCAATCTCTCGCTACATCACTGTTTTCCAGTGTCGTATTTGTACATTTTACTGCCGCGCCGTATCTTGAAGGCGACGGCTGCGGGATTTACGCGGCCCATCTGTATGTGGACGGTGTCGGGAAATCAGTAATCTCTTGCCTCAATAAACGACCAAACTTCCCGATGACTTTGTCCGCTCGTAATATATGGCCATGGATAAAATATAGATTTATTTATAGCAGAAGACGGAACGTGGCGAATATTCTGCACACGAATAGGCCTCGGATAGATACATACATAACTAAATTGAACACATCTGGGTAGCAATTCTACTTAAATAATGCGAGTCGAACAGAATTCGATATTTGTTCATTTATATTACATACAAATTATGCAAAAATGAAGCTTAATAAAAGCTATGGGCAATTTATAAAACATTTCATTATTATAAGCCAAGTTAGATATACTGGTAAATGGAAGTCTCTTAGAATTCCCATTGTTACCACCAGCCCTTCGCTACCTACTTCTTGTAGCTTTTGAAACGGTCAAAGGCAGTCGCTACGAGGTCATACCGTGCCTTTTGGACCCTCAGTACGTACCAGTATTTTGGACATACTATCTATACATACATGTCTACAATTAATGAACAAAATTAGAGATAGATTATTCTTGTTTATTAATTTTCCACTTAACTTCTGGACGATAGGAATATTTTTTATAAATATTAAATAAGGAGTACAGGGATATATAAATGAAGTGTTCGTATTGTCACACGTCGCTTTATTGGGGTTTTACATACTAGTTTATTGCAGTCTTTATATGCATATAAGTTCTACCACGTCACAGTTAATTGAGTAAAAGTAATTACTGTAACTGTGTGAAAATATGATATCAAAAGTTTTAGAGTGATTGCTGTTTCGACCAAAGAGGTCACAGGTTCAAATGAAAAAATCACAATAACAAACAGACCATAAAAGGAATGTACAGCTGATAGTTTGAGTAGAGGTACAACTAATAACATAAAATGATTTTTTGGAAAGGATACTTGATAAAGGGACAACCAGTATGGCAAGTCTTGACGATATGGAGATCCATATAGTCTACATTTGGACATGGTTAAATAAATACAAATATTAAAAACAATGTCTCGGATGTAATTCTATAGAATTTCAATTCATAAATATATGTTTTGAGGTATACTAAGTAATTTTAAAACTATTAAGATTTAGTTAAATATTTTGACAACTTTTTTGAAAAGTTTCATTAATTAATAAATTGTTCATTATCATAATATTACACTTTTTACTTACTTAATAAATTCCCTTTTGCCCTCCTTCATAATAAGTGTCCATTATCTTTTCCCAAGTTAGCGTTAGATTTATGGCGTTCACTTACCTGAAACAAAGAAGAAAAAAATTAATATGGAGTGTAATAAAAAATGCAGCAGACCCGGCCTCCTTAATGCGGCCCCTGCGTTTAATTAATACCAACAACTACATAGATATGAGAGATAAGCGGTCGGCTGCTAAGCGGAGTGAAAATAATACGAAGTGATAGTATCAAAGCAATTAAAAGTTTCGCAAAATGTACTTTTAACCAGTGTATTAAAGAACTATTCCCATACGAATACAAACTAATTAAATAAATAAAATAAGAAAAATATGTACGGGCTTTCGTTTTAATTTGTACGAAAGGACATTGTTATCACCTATCATCAATCGAATGCTAAATTAAGCACTTTTGCACTTCTGTACAATATTACATATTCATAGGGTAGCGATGGCAAAGTGAAATTTTTGATTCCAGACAACACCCAAAAGAATATTTTATATCCATATATTTTTCATACTACCTCAACGAATCAACCTGTAAATTGCCTTTAAAATGAAATTCAGGCAATAATTATTGACAGCTTGACACAAAATAAGATTCTTGAAACATGTTTTTACTCCTTTGGCTGCAAGAATAATTGCTTTCTGAAATCTGTGAAGTGAGTGAATCCTAGAGAGAAATTGACCGCGAAGAAGTTTAGTTATTTTACATTATTATTACACACACTATGTTGCATATTAACTGTACGCGACATTTTTCAACAGAAATACGACATACGATTTTTGCTGGCAGTTATCGCCAACATCACGAACAACGGTGTACTGTTGTGTAGCAGACAACGGGTTAATTTATATTTTAACTTAAGCCCACTTGACTACGAGGAAATATCCTGAGTAATTTGTATTAACGAGATATTTTCGGCGTAAAAAAGATTATTCTAAGAAACAGTAGTTTCCAAATCAAAATCTAATGGGCATAATATCTACAATTTGGAATCGAAAATAATCTCTTAATGCTTCTGAGGTGTTAAATTACAGGGTAATTAAATAACACTGGGTTGGTAAATCACAATTACGTCGGTAACTAGGTATTATCCAAGCCTATTAACCATTTCCGTTAAGAGCATATAAATAATCCTTAATATGGAAATATGTGTACGGGGTGTTTATGAGGATTGGTTTTAATCAGTTGTCGAGCCCAGTGGGCCAGGCCCACGACCTAGTTCCGGCACATATGAAAAACAACCGAATCCAGCATAATGAAACCATGATTCAAAAGCGCGTAGGCTATCAATTGAACAACTGCGAGGGCAAAATTGCGTATCATTACGTAGTAAGTACATCCGATATGCCATAAGTTAAGCTCGGAGTTAAAAAAAATATTCATGAATTTTTAGTGCAAAAAGTTTTTTCAGCAAATAGAAAGCTTTAAGCTTTTTTCAATGAAAGTAAAATAAAAAAATGTGGTATAGTCAAAAACACATATGTCTGTTACTCGATAACGTGTATTTGGAAAATCATTAAATATAAATCTACGACTTTACCGTAAGCCTTTGGCATACAGATAAAAACTATTGAAAACATCTATCACTTGTAGATTATGGGATAGCTTTATTTCGTTGAATTTGGCTTTGATCAATCCAACATTCTACCCTATCACGTACACGTATCTACGTGATTCAACTTAAATGACAATATTAAGCTAACCAACGGGCATACAATGCCTTCAATCAATCACAATATAACCTTAACAGTTCATCTTATTTTTTTCATAATATCGCTTATACTAAATCTAACTTTTTGTCATTACAGATCATTAGTTTTATATCATGTAAGCTCCTGTACTTAACACACCCTATAATAAATTCTCACGATTTTCGGGCAGATATAGTTGAGGATTTCTGGCTTGTTTTACGTTCCAGAATGGAAGCAACTAGGGAATTATGCTATGAACTCGTATTTAACACAACACAATGAATATACTATAACTTCGTACCCACTACAAAACATGAATATATTTAATTCTTACTCTCAATTACACTATCGATGAAAATATTTGAATACTCTAATAAATATCGATTGGCATATCATATACATATCAAGCCATAATCGGAAAAATCGTATGCGTAAAGAATGGATTCTACTAGGAGGTTTATTTTATTAAATATCTAAGGTTATGTTGAATAATATTGATTTATTTGACACAATTTTAAATTATAGTTTAGATTACGATTAATTTACTATTTAAGGATTCGAAATATTACATTATATATCTGGAAAATAATAGGTGCACATATTCATTTATACTATACGCATAATTTTCATGTTTATAATCTTTTTCTGGGCTTTCCGAAAGCACATTATATAGATCCCAACGGTGTGAAAATGATTACTCTAGATATGGATTCAGTACTGACAAGACTTTAAAAACAATTGACTGAAGAGAATTAAAATGCAACCAACTTTAATACGATAATGCTTGAACTTTCATTGAAGAATGGTTTAGAACTCTCTAAATAAATTATTAATTAAGTCAAATCTCGGAAGACTTAAACGTATTAAATGTTCCGTTTATTTTTGTATCTTAAGTTTCACCGCAAATTTACTTAGCATTGAATTGCTCGAAAATACAAGGAGACCATTATACGGAAGTTCGGTCATTTAATATGTTATAAATAATATGAGAGCTTAATTGAATACGTTAATTAAAAGCGGTCGCGATCTCCCTCGAAGCCTTCGTCCCTGTATTATTACGACAGTGCAACACAACACCTCGATCCCATTAAAATAAAGTGCAAGAAAACAAGCTGCAATCATAGACGGAATAATGTTCAGCATTGGACCCTAAGGTATTGTGTTCCCCTCTCTGCTGTGGGAGATAGACCTTGCGTTACAGTGTGGACCGTTATTTATTGTCCAGACTTCCCGTGACGTCACACGTACTGACTGAAGTTACGAAGGTGAGGACTCCCTTGCGATTGGAATGACCTTTTAATACTAAAACAAAGTGCAGTATTTTGTTGTTTGTTCCAGTATACTCGGACAGGGTTGTAAGCACAAAGAGCTTTTTAAGTAATTAAATGGGTAAGAATTTAGTGTAATTTCTACACAAGGGTTTCTTGTCTACTAGTAGGGTGATTTACGATGTTTTTCAGAGATCGATTGCAGCTTGGCTAAATCCGCAGAGTTCCGAAGTTCATTTTGCAATCCCTATATACATATTTCGTCAAATTTTACAATGATACAAAAGCACATATTTAGTTACTTGAATTTAAAATCAATTTCGTTGGACAAATTCTACAACTTCAAGAAATATTGATTGTGCCTAATGAGCTACTTTGCCAATTAAAATTATTACATTACTACTATAAATGATAGTCAAAGAAAATAATATCATATCATTACTCTTTTTATAACATGTCGATCCCAAAGTCGAGCTTATGGATCTACACAGAGAGAAGAACCCACTTCAAAAGTGAAGTACATGGATCTCCGCAATATGAAGACGTCTTGACAGATTATTTTTACGAGAATGGTTTGTCAGCCATTTACTCAACCTAATAGGTAACCAGTTCTGCATTTTTGGATTTTTAAAATCCCATAAACGGGGAATCTACCCCGAATTCCCCGGATTGCTAAGCGCGCACACGGTGCCAACTGCACTACCGCAGAGACACTTCACATGCATATATTATTTTGATTTTTTTGGTAATCGTAAACGTCTTATAAAATATCAGTTGTTTAATTAATCATACATCGTTGAATTAAATAAATCATACATTTATTAAAATCTATTTAATATTTTTGACTGATGGTGCTTGACAGGACGAACAGGTTAGTATGTTATATGCTTGCTTACTGCCCACATATGATATAGCCTGAAGATGCCGAAAGGGTCGCTAACAATGATCTCACATAATGAAGTTTACCAGTTTTAAATAATTTAAAATCTATGTATTTGCCAATTTTACTGCAAAGCCACGGCGTAATAAAGCAATGTCAGCAATCGAATAAAAGACGGAAATAAAAAAGCATCGAAATAGTATTATTTATAATTCATAATCAGGCATTACAACAGACACTATATATTAAGTAGCCTAGTAAATAAAAAAAAATGTTATTTCCCAAATATAGTTACACCAATAATTCAGTTAATTATTCATATAACATCCATCCCTGAAGCAATCGTCTTCAACGTAAGAACTCTAAGTCAAGTAACAGAACAATAGCAATTGTACAGAGCCTCTGCTACGATAGGTCTGCATCTACAACCTACTCTACGTCAGGTCTACGTGCCGACGGTACGTTAAACTAAATCACCGAAGGCTGTTTTTAGTAATTTCGGAAAGATTTGTAAAAGTTTGCAAGTGTGAGTTAATTTACGGGATAGTTTCGGTTGATTTCTATTTAATATATTGTGTTAAACTTTGTATCCATTTAAATCTTCGTAAGTTTATCAATTAATCCGACACTTCATAGAATGCATAATATTTTACGTCCTTAAACCGTTACTTTTGTATTAATTTTGCGTAGCTGTATTTTTAGTTAGTATGCAGTATGATTATTAACATGTATCATAAGTAATTAATATTTTCCACTGACGGTGTTTGATGGAAATTGATTTTAAATTCTAAATTATTTTAAACTGGTAAACTCACATATGGAAGTTTACCAGTTTTAAATAATTTAGAATTTTTCATAAGTATTTTATAAATGATATTACCGCAAAGTCCTGCACCACGACGATTTTGTTCAAATCAGATTCAACCATACACGTGCATTTTGCACCAGAGTATGTATTATACTAGTATATAATAATTCATATTGTTCCTGCCATGAGTATTCAAAAGCTCGGAGTTACGAGAATATCACGTGGTACGCAGCACCTAACCTAACGCATCCACGATATATAATATAATATTTAATACGAAACTTATTTAACGAAACGTCGGCTCCTCAATTAGAGTGAATTTATATAACTTTGTATATCGCAGAATTACTTGAAATATTTTATGGTTATTCGGATGTTTGTAAGTTTTTAAGATCTATTTTTAGTACATTTCAATATATTTTAGAACCTCGAAAAAAATTGTGCTGGTTAATAGATTTTTCCTAGAATTTTGTTGCATTTTATTATCAATGACGACTTACAAATCTCGAGGTGGAATGGTAACTTATCCAATAAGGCTTATGGGTATGGTAGCTTTGTATTATATGTAAGGTTTTTTTTTTTACATAAGACATAAAATTTATCTAACTTTGTTATTTAATATCGAAATTAATAAGTACCTTGATAAATAATTTATAGTCTGATATCGACAAACAGAATAAGAAATTATTAGACAGTTAACATTATTGCTTCTCGGCATAATAAATATTCGGGAATATGCTGATACTGATGAAACAAAATTACTTAATGGCACGTAATAAATATCTTCGGATGACTTGAGTTATTTTTGTTTCCATTGCATCCCTCCACAAGTATAAGTTTCAATATTTTGATTTCGCCTATTAAATAAACAAGGGGTGGGTGGTACGTATCACTTTGGCGCATTCTATGTACCCGTTGAGTATAATCCGCGCGCTATCTAAAACCCCGGCGAGAAAAGCGAACAGGTAGGGTAAGGTAAGTTGTAAATTACGAGGTCCCACGGGACACAGGCTAGGGGTTTGGGGAGATATTAAAATAACTGCAGTGGCGTGACCAGCTGCATGAGGCCCACTCGCCACCAATTTATTGTACAACTCAGCGGGATAATAAAGCGCTGAAAGAGTTATCGATGTTATTTCAGGAGGTTTTAAAAACACTATCAGATATGTTTATGGCTTGGAGACGGAAAAAAGTATATCCTTCACGATAGAACAAAACTTTGATATACGATACCGTATAAAATTTAATTATACGGGAATTAAAAAAACTCTATATGCTCTCTTAATTTTCAATGCGAAAATTCTCTTTTAGCACTGCTTTATTGACACGGTTTCAAAATCCAATAAAAAAATATTGTATAATTGCGTTACAATGTTGCCCTAGCTCCTTCTAAATTAAAACTTTCTACTCTGAATGCATACTGGAGATCACTTTGGCCAAACTGTGCAAAGCATTAAAATCTTGCATCTAATTATCCAAAGCAATTACATTCTGGTACGTATTCCATTTTTGGGTTAGATTTCTTAAAATTGTGTAGAGAACATTCTGTATTTTCATTTGGCAATAGTTGCACAATTGCAATAATATTTAATCATCACACAAAGCTCCAAAAAACCAAAGGATGGAAAAAAATGAAAAGATAATATAAAAAGGATGATGATTTGTGTAGTGAGAAAAGGCAAAGAGGATATTGCGGAGGAAGAAGCTTTTCTTGGACACTCAGGTAACAATAATGCTGACAGTTATTATACTATGTAACAGAATCAACATAAACATGTATCGATAATTGATACGTTGACAAATGACACTACAAATTTTACAGGAAAAGAAAAAAATGAAATATTACGTTAATTTTGGATTTCTTTTCTTGGAGTAAGAAGATATTTTTGTGTTTTGCATGAATGAGCGCTTTCATAAATATTATATGATATATACAGCGTAATTTGCTGTGTGTGAAATGTGAAAATGTACTGCAAATATAATTGTTTTACAGATACAAAGCAAAAGCACAATTGATTTAGTTATGGAAGCTTTTAATACTGCACCCCGTCACTGAAAAGCTTCTGGATCACTAAGGGTTTTTGTGTCCCACCGGCACAACAATTAGTTTATACAACAATACTCGGAATAACTGACCGGAAGGTCCCGCCGTATTGTTAACGCTCTGGCTTCTGAGACTATAGAGGGATTTGGAAACTTTATGATTGCCGTTGCCGCATTCTTCAGAGTTATATCAAAGGGGTTTCGGTTTTGTTTTGGGTCAGTAATGGGAATTAATGGCTTCCAAAATAGCAAATGAAGTGAGCATGATGATGCTCACCCTCTCGGGAGATATATCTACGAGCTCATGGGAGTATTTGGTGCGGTAAAAGTAGACATTCGTGTCGAATAATTTACGCGAAGAAATTAATAACCGTCAACGGGATTTAATTGATTTTTGTGACAACTTTTATAATCCATGTAAGCAACAGACATTTGCAAAGAATTAATGACGATTACTTAAGTTCTTATAAATACCATTTTTAAAATAAACTACTGAAAAATATATAATATTGCTAATACTGTTTTTTACATACACTAACAACTACACTGAAGCAACCTAATTACTAATTATAACTTTAAATTAATCTACCATTTATAAATAATATTAGTAATTGAGAAATCGGGAATAAAAAGGACGAAATTGCCCCGAGTGTTGACATATTCCACCTGAGTGAGGTGACTTTAGAAGGGTGTTATTTTATATATTCATGAAATCGGATCAGTTTAACTCTTTCAGTAGAACATTCATTTTACATTTCAAATCATTTCTTTAGATTCATTTACTTCTATATTTAATTTGTGTTCTTTTGTCGTGTATGCCTCAAACTTATCATTTGTAATGTTCTGAACAAAAATAAAAATAATGATTAATACATTATGATGAGGATTGATGATTAACTGAGCTCATTCATTACATATTATTTGTTTTGCTTGACCAAATAACGAAAATATAGCTGTTGGAAACTACATTAATTTATATACGTAATGCTAGACATGGAAAAGGTAGAACAATGCGATTAGACAAAGAACTTTGTACGAGTTAAATTTAAACGCAAAAAATAACACGCTCAGGTAAAAACTAAATAGCGTATTGTCGACACATAAGCACAGTTAAATTAGCACCGTTAATGTGTTAAACTTCGTACATTGAAGTATGTTCGTATTGTTAGGAGTTACAATCAAAGCTGAAGAGACTCGTTGAAAGCGTCACGTTTTTAGTGTTTATGTTAATATGCGACAAAGCGAAGTAAAAAAGCTTAATAAAAAGCTTATAGCAGCATCACAAAAGCTCTCGTTTCCACATGAGCGCTGTGTTGTGCCAACAACTAAATTGTACTTGTGCGCGTTACGCAATCACGGAGTAGGGCGGCGTATTTAAAAATGGTTCTTTCATAGCAAGGGTGTGATGTTTAATTATATTTAAATGCTGGAATGAATACTTGATAAAAGAAAGTCCGAATAACACTTTGAAACGGTCGTGTTGGATTGGGAAGAATCATACATAGTGTGATAAGGAGTGCTTCTGATTTGTACTGAAGTTAAACACTTCACTGTGATGAAGTTATGGGACTTAATCCGGTAAGAGAAGATAATACACGGCCCTCATGACTTCTCCTTCCATATGATAGTGCTTGATATTGTGTTACAAATGATTTAATCAAGTGTTAAGGCATATATGGCAGTAGTCATGTCAATGCGGAGAGCAATGGTGATTGCTTAACGAGATTGCCTCGGATATTGATATCTTCCACTTATGTGAGAGTGAGTTTAGATGGATACTATTATATACATAATTAGAATAGGGACTGTCTAACTTACTTGATAGACACTCTCTTCTTCCTTGTGTATCTTCTATTTTTAAAATTTATTTATTTTTGTGTTCTATGTTAATATTTTTGCTATAATCATATTTATGTTGCATTGTAAATATATTAAGCTAATAATATATAATGTTAAAGCATGTGTAAAATAAATAAATACGTATAGTCAATGATATTAATGTTGACTCCAACAAGATATCGACAGTTTTAAAAACGCCGAGAATGCATGAAAACCAATACAATCAACGTTATCGTAAAATTAATATATCCTACAAATGCATGTTGAGTGAGAATGAGTGAGTAGCCAACGCATTTCATTTAAGATCAATATATTACTGCCGAGAACTTAAGGTACGTGTTTTGTAGCCAGTGGTTGCGAATTCGAATCTAGCAGCTGCACGATTTTTAAAACCATACAAGACCAGAAGCCCAACGGTTTGAGTAAACGGCTGCCAATCAATCATTGTAAAAAAAAACCAGTCAACATTAATCTATGCAATGTGAAGATTCAATTTTTCTATTTCTGGACTGGTGGTTCTTACACAGTTGATATCCATATGGTCAACTTTAGAAGGTAAAAAAGTAA
This sequence comes from Rhyacophila evoluta, assembly GCA_022683975.1. Classification (NCBI taxonomy): domain Eukaryota; kingdom Metazoa; phylum Arthropoda; class Insecta; order Trichoptera; family Rhyacophilidae; genus Rhyacophila; species Rhyacophila evoluta. The sequence continues at coordinate 4,427 of JAGVSQ010007073.1, read as the reverse complement.
TTATTATAGTGATAACTGGAACCAAGTCATAGGACAAAAGCGTTTTGCTGTTTCGATTTCTGATCGATTTCCAAGCTAAAGAGGTTTTTACGCATAACGTTCGTCTTTTTCGCATTGATTTTTAAACTAATGCGAGACTAGTTGGCACGTAGCCTGTCAATTATTTCCTGAATAGCCCCGACGGAGTTTTCCAATATGACAGCATCGTCTGCGTATTCGATGTCGCATAGTTTTACCGTATGAGTAACTGCTATTCCTCGGTCTGGTGGTATTGATTTACGTAAAATAAAATCGAAGAGTAAAATAAATAAGAACGGAGCAAGAACACATCCTTGTCTAACTCCGGAGACACCGAACCATTATGTGACTGTGTCACCGATTCTGACGCAGCATTTTCTACCTTCGTGCAGAGATTTGATAGTGGCAACTGTCTTGGGAGGAATACCGTTTAGCACGTCCATTAAATTAATGCTCGACTTCTACTTAACCGAAATATCGCTTGGTGCTGATATTGAAGAAGGATGATTGACGAGACGCAGATTTTAAAATGATGCTGTAACACAAAAACACGGCGGATATTTTAATGTCCAGATATCATTTATGTATAATCGTGGATTGTCAGATAAGTCTAATGATGTGAACTGGATCTGGCAGAATTACACATATTATATAATTATAGAATACAAGAATCAAGAGTACAGGATATGGAATATATTTTGGGCCAAATATCCTAATTTACTTGGAGTTATAATATCGTATTAGTAATAATATGGTTTCAACGTACCAACAAGCTGAGTAAATTGTAAATGCTAGAAATCACGTCTGTCGTAATAATGAAATTCTACTAAATGCAGATTTCACATATGAAATTACACGTGCACAATTTATAACTGTCATTTGAAATGCTTTACTTGATAATTTTGCAAACGGGTCGTAAAATAATGTTAAATACATAAAACAGAACGTGGGTATTAAATGTAGTTCAGAGAATCATGATGTATATAAAATATATGGATCATTTGATAGAGCGATAACATCATAAATATGACAGAGATTTCAATCATTCATTTGTTCATATAGAGGCAACTTTACGCCATGAGTCGAATTTCATACAAAATATTACAAATAAATATCAAATCTAATAAAGAATAATACACATTTTTATATTGCCAAATGCTAAGGCAGATTTCATCTGTCGAATTGAAGCTCTTCATATACATGTTTTCTTATATTATGTCAGCTTCGAATGCTTCCGATATGTAATATATCTTAGATCATAGGTTTCCAAAGTGGGCTCTGAAGTCTGACAGTGAGTTCAGAGTCATTTGGGGATGTTCAGGCCGTGCAGGGGTCGGTGATTCCTTATGGAAGAAATTAATAATTACATTACGTGAGCTAAAATAAGTTGCGACACTCGTAGAAAAACTAGAAAGCTTGAGTTACAAAGTATACAGTACTTGGATATAAATTGAGTAATTTTGAATATGTTTTTACTCTATTACCTTAGATACCCCGGTAGCGTAGTTGGTAGCGTGAGCGCCTAGTATTCCGGGGAATACGGGTTCGATGCCCCATCTGTCATATTTAAAAAAAAATCAAAGATGCAGGACTGGATGCCCGTTCATTGGGTTGAGCAATTGTCTAACAAAATTTTTTCGTGAGAAATACTTTGTGAAGACGTCTTCAGATTGCGGAGATCCATTTACTTTGCTCTCGGAGTGGATTTAGAGCATAAGCTCAACTTTGGAAGCGAACATGGTTTAAAAAAATGCCTTAGATACTAGATTATCATTGGTTGTATTGTACGCTTTATTTGTTGACAGATGGGACTAGAAATAGAAAGAATACAATAGATTTAATAGATTTCTATAATATATTCTTGCTCAGAGACTGTACAGGAAATAACGAATAAATATGTTATCAATGATTTACAGGCCGCAGCATATATCTAAAAAAAGCTTGACAATCAAGTCGAGAGAAATTATGTATAGTCCGCTCGTGAAAAGTTTCCCATGCATGTGAAAGCAGTGTCGATTGTTTATTTGTTTTAAGACTTATTTTTTAATTTCATTAACGTGAGAAATGAGGCGGTGACGTTAATCTGGCACGGCAATCTCAGCCGGCGACGCTAAAAAAACCAACAGACACGTGTGACGCGAATGAAAATCGTAAAAAAAACAAACATTTCTTACAGTGCATACTGCATTATGGGTTAATCAAACTATGGCAGACGAACTAATAACAATATAAAAATTAAAATAAATATGTTAAGAATTTATTACATGACATAAGTAATACTAAAGATTTTTGATACTAGATTATCTTATTCATAGGAGATGACAATCATATAAAATTCCAGATAATCTCCACTTCCAGGTTGAAGCAATCCTAAACTGCAGACAGGAATAATGATACTGTGCTCTGTTCGAAAGAGTTCCTTACTTATAAGTATTTAATGCGATCTGTTTAAAAACAATATCGTTAGAAACAGAGCCAGAATCAATACAAAATTTATTCAATCGTACGATATTACAAATTTTTCGATTGAAAAGAATGTAAGTTTCTTTTGCGTACTGTTTAGAGTAATCATAAAAGAGAATGGCCCATTTCAGATGATTTGCAATTTATTTATTTTTGATAGGCTATTAAACTTTTTTTTATTAATCATTTTTGAACGTGTATGCATTTGTACAGTGTGAAGATGTCGACAGCGAAAATGGAGCATATAGATTTTAGCAATTTCTTAGTAGATTTTTGAAAATGAGTTGGCAAAGTTTAAAACAGTGCTTTCTTTACAAAAATAGTGAGTACAATCATCATTATACTTGAGTAAATGTAATGGGGTGTCATTTAAACAAATTAAAAAACAATACTTAAAAAATACTTTATTAATATGTTGTGTACCCCTGCTGCAACCACTGACAGGAATGTGTGTTGCACACAATATACATTGTCCATTCGTCGTTTTTGATGCATCTTCAAACCGACAGCGTCTTTAGTAACATATAAATTATATTAAGTAGATTCTATATCATATACATAATATTACAATATAGAGAGTGCATTACATATCCACAGAAAAATGTACGTTTGATTAAATGAAGCACTTATAAAGAATTTTGAAGCAAATATAAATGGTTTTAATTCGAAAGGAGTACAGTGGTATGACTTTGCTTGCTTGTAATAATTACAGTTATTGTTGCAAGCCAACTAACTATATAGCCACTCATCACTACCGATATTACTGCAGATACCTTAACCCTTTGAGGAGTATGGACGTACATGTATTGTTCGTGCGCCTTGTCGCCTTATTTTCAAAGCCAATCTTTTATCGTTCAATAAAATGTTTATATTTCTTTTACTAGATAGATCGTTCAATGATGTGTAGAAGTCATTACAATAATATCATATATTCTAGGCTAGAAAACAATACGTAAAAATAAAAAAATGAGAAAAAAAGATTACTTCAGCATTGAAAATAATCCGTTATGCTCTTTTTATAATTATTATGATTATTATAGAGAACTATATAGAGAGATTATTAAACATAAGTTAGTCATATGCGTTTAAATTTGCTCTGAAGTGCTCCTTTGATTCCAAAATGGGAGTTTATTTTAGTATACAGAGTATGAACAATTGATACAAATAATTAACAGTATACCAAGCGGCTCATTGTGTTATATGTATAAAATATAGAATATTTATTGTACTTTAGAATTTAAAATCAATTTCCATCAAGCACCATCAGTCGAAAATATTAATTACTTTAGAATATGTTGGAATATTAAACTAATTATAATCTAAGCCATTTTATTCAATAACCATTGACCCTATCATTTATAAGTTGTACTAATGGAATATTACGGCGAAAAAAAATAATGAATAGCTAAACAAATAGTCGAATGCACATAATTATATCGATTTAAATATTATATATTTTGAAGTTTATTCGAATATGATCATTTCGTTTTAGCTTGAAGATGCCGAAAGGCGAAAGCCGGGTTGCTAAGAGTGATCTCACATATGGAAGTTTACCAGTTTTAAATAACTTAAAATTTATAAGCCATTTTACTAAATAGCCATTAACCTTATCATTTATAAGTTGTACTAATGAGATATTTACTACCGGGAATAAAAACAACGAATAGCTCAACAAATAGCCGAATGCATACAAGTAAATCGATTTAAATATTATATATTTCAATTTTTGTTCGAATATGATTATCTTATTTTAAGTACCATTCATATCTGTAGCTGAGAAGCAGATGAATGTAACTACATGAAGTGAAATATTTAGCAGAGCCAAATAAACTTTCATAAATATTAATGGACATCGATTTAAAAATATAAATAATAGATTAGCGCTTAGCGTTTAGCGCAGTTGGTAGCGTGCGTGACTAGCAAACCGGGGAATGCGGGTTCGAATC
>JAGVSQ010007072.1:0-15682 GCA_022683975.1 Rhyacophila evoluta | reverse complement strand
TGAACAATTTGCATTTGTGGATAGTGGCGGTTTTGCATTTGATCGCCTCAAATGTACAAACAATTTCTCCCAACCCTTTTCTGATTTTTGCACTTAAACTTCTTTATGAATATTTTGTCTGTTTTATCAAGGTTTTATTGTATTGCGATATGACTGATTTAATTAATAATTACTCATTAATATTAATTATCACTTTGCAAAAAGTGTATGCCAGTATGTGTTTTAAACTGTGTTTAATATTTCCAATGCGTTTGTTTTTACAATGAGAGTACTATTAAGGCGACTTGCCAAAAATCCCCTGTCAGATAATAGAAAATTTATCTGGCATGAGAAAGATTTATAAAAAATGGCTTTTTATTTTATATTCATTCCAGTAATCGCTGTTTCTGACAATCGATACGAGTGATAATTTTACAGTGCTGGATAAGTGAGGATATACTGTATTCAATTCAATTCTATAAAAATGCTTATCTAACTTACATCCTATTCTCTAAATTTACAAAATATCCATCTCACTCAAGTGAAAAATAACCAAAGCAATGTTGTCTAACAGCCATTATTTTCTGCACTTTAGGGTTCAAAAACAGCTGATAGTTGGACACAAACCAATATTAGCCAGAATGGAAAAATTCTCATCTAAGCCATGCCTAAATCGAAAAAAACTTATGGGAAAAATACATTTTCTTAGTTTTAAATTACAATAAATGACCAAGCTTAAAAGATAATCAGTCAGCTAAGCCACGGATAATATCTATACTCCTAAAATACGGGTATAGAAGTCTCACTTCTGAAACCTCCCTACCATAAGGTCATATCTTATCTAATACAGAACCCAAACAACTGACCCTCATTCTTTAAGAATTTTGAAGTACTTTTTTTTACCATGCCTACTCCGAAAGTGAAGCATATTAATCTACGCGGTGTAAAAACATGTATCAGCAGGTTTTTTTCGCAAGAATCGGTTGTTAGCCAGCTGCTGAATCCATAGAATTTTTCTTCACTAAGCTGCAAGTGGGAATCAAGCCGCAATCTCAAGCTCCGAAGCGTGCAAGCTACCTGTGAGACAAATGGTAACTATGTGACCAATAAACGATATTCTGCTCTTAAATATAATACCAAGATCTCTTGCAGATGATACTCGAAAGGCCCATGCCACCCATCAGAATGTAGATGATGTAATGATCAACATGAAATTCCAGTTTATTACACCTCCCCCATTCTAATATAATTTGTATATTACTCTGAAGTTGGTGTTAACTATCCAAAGTAGTATCATTGAAATAAAAATCTACCTATGCTATAATTACGCAAATTAAGTATAAAATGTCTTAATATTAATTTCTGTGTTAGTGTGAGCACTCCAATGTATGCCCAGATGTCATGTGAGAGCACTTATCATGTGTACAGTTGTCTGCTTACCCTTTTCATCGTACCATCCAGTCTCCGAAATTCTCTATAACACAATAATCGCTTCTCATCCTTTAAACATCTTTTAATTCTGCTGAATACATTCCGTGGAAAAAATCTGACCGTGATTATAAGAGACTTTGAGTATTTGAAACACCTATCTTCGACAGTTCACAACTTGACGTAACTGGGAACTGTCTGATTCATCTAATCTCAAAGTTCCTTATAAAGTCAAATGATCTAACTCAAAATACAGTATACGGCTATAGTATGAATTCACCAGATGCCATGCTTAGCTACTGTAAAGATCAGCAGAATATAGAGACAAATGGGATTCAGTTTTAACTAAATATGGTTTTCTATCCAAGACAGATATTGAGTAAAATATTACTTCGTTAACATATAAAAAAATAATAAATATTATTTTAAGAATATCCAAACATATTGCAGTACTTTTGTATGTAATATTCTATAGTTAATGTGAACCATATGAACCTAATATGTAGTTTCCTACAACAACATCACAATATCCATGTTTATATTGCATGAGCAAACTAAAATTAATTTCCTGCGCATGTCGAAAACTAAATCACCACAACCAGTCAAAAACCTTCTGGTATTAACATGTCAGAAATGTCACAATTGATAACAGAAGAAAAATGCATATCAAGGATTTAGTATCTTCTTGCACCACGTCTGCTTCACATGACGCCTCCAGGAATCTCTGCCACCCCCCAGTCGCCTTGCATCCTCCCAGGTCATGCCAGCATCCCTTAGTTCTGCTGAGTACATCCTATGGATGGTACTCGCCGGTCTTCTAGGACACGTGAATCCCACCAGTCATAAGAAACAAATCGGATTTAGGTTTGGGTACATGCCCTAACCAGGTCCAACACCACTGCAAGACTTTTGACTCAGAATCTAGATGACATATAACTTTAGCCTATCCGTATCTGATGATTTATGGCCATTTCTCACCTAAGTAACAAAATCTAAATTTGACTACTTAAGAATTAATATGTGTGTTAAAGTATGATCGTATTATTTATTCGCTTTTGTAAATGCAAAATACCCAATAAACTTTAATAAATATTCTTATTTTGTTAAAACGTGTTTAAATTCTAAACAAAATGATGAATGTTTGTAAACATTAACGCAGAAGTATGAATTATATACAATACATATGTTTTGCCAGCAAATTCTTGCATATTCTACACAATTTAGAATGAAGCATGGTATTTCTGATGTTCAATTAGTCATTGGAAAGAAGGAAAATAACTTAAGATAAGCCTGGATGAAGAAACCTAAGGAAGTCTGGAAAGAAATATGTTTTGTGAAAGAATATATCCTGGAAATACTCGGTTGATAATGATGTATAATATATTATAACATACCCTGGATATGAATACAGGTCAAATCTCTTTATAACAGATACAGAAGTAACAAAATTTCCAGTATAACGAATATTTTTTCTGTCCCTAACAAATGTTCATAAAATATGTTTCAATACAATATTTTCCTATATTCAGTATATCGAAACAAAAGGGGTGATCCCATGAGTTTCATTACAACAGGATTTTATCTGCATTACATAGGTTTGGTAAAGCAGATACATTACAGTCCTGATAATTTAGGATTTTTCAAAAACAAGAATTTTCACAATGTGAAAATGTATCCCGGGAGTTCATTTGGTGAGAGGCGATTGTCAGGTGAGCATCACAACTAGGGAGTATCCATACTACATTAAAAGCTTGTCAATTTTTTGTGCATCTATGGGACTCAGATCTTACAGGCATCACATGTTGCCTCCAAGAACACTTATCGATAGCCAATCATCCTGGTCCAGTATTCCGTAACTCCATTATATTTATGTACTGAATTAAAATAATATTTCTGTTTATACAGGAATAGTGCCATTCCCGGAAGGATTGACATGTGGAGTTAGTTGAAAATATCCATTTGTGGACAGAACTGATCTCATATAAAAATTCAAGTAGATGAAATAAGTGCCAAGGGTTTGGTTTAATTTATGTGTCAGATGTTATAGCATAGCTATAAACATGAACGTATAGTGTAACCTACATAATTTATTATATAATCCAAATATCTTCATTACATCTATAAATAAATATTTACAAAACCCACCAAGACTAAATAACTGATTACTATGAAGGTAAACATATCTGCAGGCACTCAATGTGTCAAGACATATATTGTAGCATACAAATATTTTTCAGTTTATAATGTATGAGCGCAATCATATCTGGTATAATGCAACTACGCAGATACCGACAGGCATTTGCCTGAGAATATTTTGCATGCGTGAACACAAGCCTGTATGGTCAGAATGAATATCGAGTGAGCGCATTTGCAATATTTGACCGGTACACAAAGTTATTTGAAAATTACATTAATGAAATGAAATATTGAGAGTTCTATCAAATTCACAATCATTGATAATAATCAAAGTCGATTTCATTTGAAAATTCTATTTTATTGACAAGTGCCGATATTCGCATCGGAAATTTGTTAAAAAAACTTACAAACAATGTACAAAATAATACAGAAATCGCATAATAGTCGAGTCTTCACGAGAAAACAATAAGTAATATCTACATGGGTGATTTCCCTTGCGATTCATTATGCTAAGCCTAAATATACAGTTCGGTTTATACACAAAAATAAATATGCGGTCGGAGACTTCTAGGTCCGCTAACATTTCTCATCTGCCATGAGTGGATCAAACATGAAATTTAAGTCCATCATGTCAGCGGGAACAGCTCGTTTGGTCACTTTGGTCACTCCACTACCCCGCACACGCTCAGCCTCTCCATCGTCGTAATCGTCCAGGAGAGGCCGTTTCGATGAGAACAAATGACCATTGCGTTTGCCTGGTCCATATGGGGCCGTGCCCCCACCCGAAAATGTCGGGAATGACATCACTGATTTTCTCACTTGAGGGGTGGCCGCCTTGGTTGAACTGTTAGCGTGAATGTTTTTGGTAACCGACGGTACTGAATTCTGATTGAAATTGAAATAATCTCCAGCTGCATCTTCAGAGCGGGAGCGTGCAAAAGCTGCTTTCAGGTCACTGCGCACTGTGGCAAGACGCCTTCCAACAAATAGCGCCCCACCCATCCGGCACGCTGAAAAACCGCACGCCGCTAGTGGACGAGGCTCCGTAGGATACCAATAAACGTGTTGCGGCCGTGGCTCAGGTGGCCGAGGCGGGGACGGCGGTGGCACAGGGGGTACCACCAGAGCCTCCGCTGCTTCCGGAGGCAGAAGTGAAACAAGGTCAGCTTCCTCCGGAATGATTGTTGATGCAGGCAAATCACCAGATACAACAGCCGAGTAATAGTCTACCGCCGTCCGGTCAGGGCTGAGAGCAGCAAATGCAGATTCAATGGGCGTCCTGACAGGAGGAGGAGGAGGAGGTTCAGGTGCGGGCACTGGTAGGACTACTGGTCGGAGGGGCGCCGGGGCGGACGGGGGCGGGACAAGGGCTGTCGGTTTCGATGCTCGGTGCTCAGCCAGCAGTGCATCAAATGGTTTCGCTCTTCCCTCCACATTCCTCCGGAGCGAAAGGGCATGGGATTTACACGTAAGAGAGCGAGTGCAGGGATTCCGACTGTCTCCAGATGGCACTCCACAATGTCGATTTGGGTCATACTCCCTGGCAGGGTGCTTGGGCCTGGAGGGCTTTCCAGACCTGGGTTTAACGGGAGCACTCAAGGAGGCAGGAGTCGGGAAGGGACTCCGCCGACGGTCAGGAGCTGGTGCAGAAAGCGGTTCGATGGGTGTTTGAAAGCGCAGATTCGCCCCTTCTCCGCCGAGGGCATAGACAGTGTCGGGTGCAGGGGGAACTTCCGCAAGGACCGCAGCGCTCCGTAGATCAATCTCCCGGACAGCACCAAAGTCCTGCATGAGATTTTTCCAAGCAACTGCATCGGGCAAATCTATGCTCCGGATGCCTTCCGAGTTCATAATTTCCATGATGTCGTCGGCGAGGCCATCACCAAGCGGGAGATCGGCACTTTCCCGGATGCTGACCACAGGTGGATCATTATCTCCCACAGAGACCTCAACTTCGCCACTCCGAATTGCGGGAGGCGTCTCCGCATCAGGAAAGCGGTCCACTTCGGGCTCACGACGCGCCACTGCGGCGATTGGTGCAACGGCCACGGCCACCGGCCGAATCTCCTCCGGGAATGTCACAGGGGGAAGGATCGGCCTGTCAGGCTCCGGGACTATTACCGGAGGGGGCGGGATTTCCTTTTTGCTCTTGCTCTTGGAATGCGAAGATTTGAGCTTAACAGTGGGCGCAGGAGGCGGGGGAGGTAATATAGGGTTTGCACTCGAGGAATGGTACTCCGTCAAATGGCGGTGCGCGGCGCTGCATTTGACCGTCATCCCGCACATGTGACACACTGCCGCGTCAAGTAGATCGGCGTTCGGAAATTGTCCGTAGAGACTCATGGAGTTCCTCCTGAGACGAGTGACGCCGCATCGACTGGTCCCCGCCCTGTCCGATCTTTTTCGAGGCGAGTCCCCAGGGCGTCTACCGGCTCCGCCCTTGGTCGCATCCGGCGGGTCCTCGTCCCGCAACGGAGATGCGCGTCCGATCTCCGCCGCCCACTGATCCCAAGGTTTCTCATTTTGCCTGATGGGGCTTACATTTTTATTCGGCGGAGGGGTCGAACCAGACATCCTAGGACCCGAGCGCGGCTCTCCGTTCGCGAAAAGCGTTCGCTCGCGATCAGGCCATGACGTTCGAAACTCTCGCTCCGAATCTTTAGGTTATTGTTCGGATTTCATCGTGCGGTTGCGACGATTGCAATTTATTATTACCTATCGGCCGCACTTCTTTGACAAAAGTACGCTTTTGTGAAAATTTTTAGTCAAAACGTGTTATTTTCGTGTTTGGCTTTGTATTTACAGACACAGATGATCTATCTCGTTGACAGCTGATTATGTAGATTGTAGGTTTTTCTCTCAAACTGTATTATTGCAAACGACAACCTTGGATAATGCGAATCTTAACTGAATGTAAACATAACGTCTTTCGAGAAAACTTGCATAAACACAACACGCACGAAATAATTCACTGTCCATTTCGTCTAAATATTATGCTCACTACAATAACTGGACTAAAGAAAGTACACAACTATTTTGCAAGTGGTACTGGTATGTCTAATGACCTATTTGTGTTACACATCTAAAATTTTTAAAAATCAACGCTTTTGAAAAATATTTTTTCACATATTATTAATCATTCTAATATTTTTAAGAATTGTTATTAAGCATTTAGATTTTTTTATTCACGACATGGTAAATACAAAAAAAATGTTTTCGGTGAAAAATGTTGCACACGTTGTTATGCTTCGTTCATCATAATTTTGAAAAAAAAACATGCAAACAATAAATATAAATACACTGTTTTTTGAATTCAAATGAATAAATGATGTTAGATCATCATATTTTTGACTTCATCTAATACTTTCAAGCCATCCATAAAATATATCAATGGTATTTATAGAAAAAAATTATTACTTTAAATTTATAAGTCAAGAGCTACATTTTTTTTGTTTTTTGATTTTTTCATGAAAGTTTTAAAAAAAATCAGTTTTAAGGCATCAATTCGAAAGAATTAATTAATAATATATATTTATTTGTTCATACAGTTTTGTAAGTTTATTCAATTGCTTGAGGTTCAATAAAGTTATTGGGACGTACTAAATATTTGATGTACTTTTTGATACATGATATTGAAACATGATTTCAATCATTTATTTTTTTAGAGTTTTACACTGTTTTTTAGATATATTATATTTATCTAAGTATTACTTTATACGATTATTAAAATTAGTTAGCCTTATACTATTAAATCATATCTACCTACTTTCAATACTCCTGTCAACGTCAGGAGATATTGTTGACGTTTGAGGTTATTCGTTATATAAAGGACAATAACTTCCGAATTCTAACGACACAGTAAAGGTTTAAAACCGACAAGCTGTGGAATTCTTCAGGTTTCGTATAAAGGCACACGTCTTTGCGAATGAATGTGGCTGACACAAGCAGTGAGATCGATTCTAATCGGCGTCCCAGTAGGCGCTACATTTCTCGACACCGTAGGCTATGTGGCTCATGTTGAGGGTATTTCAATGCAGCCGACATTGAATCCCGACTCTACAAACACGGATTATGTGTTCCTATCGAGATGGTCCGTCAGAGATTACGAAGTCCGACGGGGTGACATTATCTCGCTTATTTCACCCAAAGACCCGAGTAAAAAGATTATCAAAAGAGTTGTAGGCTTACAGGGAGATATCGTCAGCACACTCGGATACAAGAAGCCGTACGTGAAGGTCCCTGAGGGACATTGCTGGGTCGAGGGTGATCACACTGGACATACTTTGGACAGCAATTCATTTGGACCGGTGTCATTAGGTTTAGTAACCGCGAGAGCTTCACTGATAGTTTGGCCACCAGAAAGATGGCAGTGTATCCAACCATTTCTACCTGATAAAAGAAGTCCTATTAATATTCAGTAATTTCAACCTTTATTTAAATGTTATTGCAATAAAAAGTACTGGGCTGTTTTATTTTGTTAATGTATAAAATCTCTAACTGGTAATAAGTTAGTTGCTAAGAATTGACAAAAATATTACTTAATATGAAATGTATAAACTACCTAAATATTGCATAGATTTGAGTATGCTAACAATCTATTTTGAATTCGAACCACATCAAAATATAAGCTAAACAATCCTCTCATTACCTACAACTTTTGATTCAGTTATGCTTTAATTATGTCTTCTTGAGTCATCGTCTTTGATTAAAATTTCTGCAATAGACAAGAAACACCTCGGCAGAATTTCAACACTTTGATTTGCGAAGTACAAAGCATTATATGATCGTGCTCAATTTCAAAGTTCAACTTAACCAGGGCTGACTAACTCGTGGCGTCCTATTGTGTGTTCGTAGTTATAAATTCTAAAACTATATTTATGATATAAAATTAAAAAATTAATGCATCTTTGTGAATAAGCGAAGCCATTATATATTAATTGCCATACAAATATATTTTGCTGTTGTATCTACAATAGTTGCAGTATCATTTTTTCAGATTCACAGTGGTTGAACATTTTTTGTATACGTCTGCGTTTAAAATACAAATCACTTACAATTACATACAAAAAAATAATAAGTGCTAATTTCATTGTAAAGTCAGACCAGATGCATCGAAAAAAATATTGAAAGAAAATTTGCAATTATGTTTGGCCCTTAAAAAATGTTAAGATGTTAATGCAGCCCACAATATCAAAGTGAATTTGAAGGCGTGCTGAAAAAAAATAAAACAAATTTAACATGTGTATTTCTCAAAGTATACGGTATTGTGTAACATGCGTCATTATATATTAATGTGTTCAGCAATTAATATTTGCTTTCTCCATCACATTGCCATAACCGTTATGTGGATATACACTGATGCAATGAATGTAAGGCGCTTTTCAGTGTAAAAAGTATCTCAGGAGCATCTTCCCAAGACCTTGGTTGGCGGGCATATAGAATTTATCTTTTATTCTGCTATATCAGCTCCCTATACGGGGCATATGGCTGCTAAGTGGCGCCTCCGGAACTTTATCACTCGCCAGCCATCTTGCATCCTCCAAGGTCATTCCAGCATCCCTTACTAGTCTAGTACGTCCTATGGATGGTACCCGCTGGTCTTCCAAGACGCCGGAATCCCACCAGTTGGAAAAATAGACAAATAGAATCTATACAATGACAAAAATCTAGTCTTGGTGAATAATCATTGCTGTCAGGTGATGTCAAAATCAACCAATTTTTTGTGTGTAATAAGAAGACTTCGGGTCAGTGGTATTTTCATTTAATTGGTTTTAAGCCATAAGAACATTAACGCTATCTATAATCTCATGCACGGCAAGCCGCCCATATAAAATGAGCTTGTATACACGCAGTATACTCAATATCCAGCCATGTTTGACTGTTTTAAATAATCCAATATTTTTAACACACAGTAAAATCTCTTAGAATCATAGTAAAATATTAAGACGTCACATATTATCAAAAATTATCAAGATATTGATTTAAAAAAGATGTATTTATTAAATTTTGAGATTGCCGGCCCTCTGGGTCCCACCATATGAATACCTTCCAGCATTTAAAAGGATTGAACAGTCTTTCTGTGAATGTAAATTTAATTCATGAAATAATTACAATATGATATTAAACTTTTAACACAAATTTTTAAAAATATAATTCTAATTTAACATTTTTATCTATATACTTTATTTGCTTCACTCAAATGGGTCAAAGTTTGCCGACACCTGATATTCATCATTTGGTGTTTGACAAGTATTGAATAGGTAACATTTGGTTTTTTTCGTAACTGTAAATTCTATGCGTTCTATATATAATTAAAGGATTCATCGGCAATTCAATATTCCCATTTAGATGGTGATTCTCTTATTATATCTACCCTTAGAATTCTAAAGCTTTCAATATTACGACCATTGTTAGTCAGAGACTAAAACTTAATCATGAGTCATATTAAATACGCTTTGTTTGCTGAAAAACCAATTTAGCCCAACACAAAGCCAACTTGTATGCTATGTGGATGGTTTCTTAAATGCCAAAATATTAAATGTGTTGCTTTATGTATGTTGATATGAAGGATTCAAATTCCATATAGTTAAATTTTTGACAGATGAGTTAGATAAATTTGAATACAAAAATTATGGGTGATTAATAAGATTTTTTTGAAAAAGGACACATTTTATTATAGTAAAATAAAATAGTTTTTGTTAACGGAGATTGATTTTTTGGGAGTTTAGAAATTCTATTTGTTAGAATAAATATTTAGGTAATCAATAATTTTATTTAAACATTTTACATATCAGAATTTCAATCTTACTAATTTGTTAAATATAAATTCTTTTGTTTTCCCAATAGCTACATCCATTATAGTTATTCCATCAACTTAGTACTAAGAATGGAATTTTGCCATTACACACTGTGTGATAATCATTAACACAGATAGATGCCCACGTAGGTGTTCATTTTAGCTTTAAAGAATATATAAATGTGCCCAATATTTATGTCAGGTGAAGTTAAAGTTTTATGCTTAAAATTTGTGAAATCCCACTCGTTCAGTGTATGTTTTATATAATGATTAATGAAGATCTTGACTAATATGTTTTAACTGATTATTGTAATATTGTGATGTGAAGCATCTTCATTTAAGATTCGTAATACTTATTAGGTAATTTTTATTGAAATATAGTCAAACAGTGCTACAATTAATATTTAAATGTCATTATATGTTGTTAATTTATTGTTAGAGTAAAATAAAGTTTTCAAAAACAATGTTTTGATTTCTAACAGATTCGACCTCCACCTACTGGTAATCCATAAAATACTGTATATTTATCACCATCAGATAAACTAAAAATTTAATGTGTTCTGTACCAACATCACAGCAGTATAGCCCACAGCTACTTGGATGAATTTCTTAAAAGTTCTTTCTACTTTGTACAAATTCTTAATGCCCAAGAACTTGCATCTGTGGAAAGGAAAAAAAATGTAACCCTCAATTTTTCGAAATAGCTTTAATTCGAAAATCACAATGTATGCAACTTAATACACGTTACATAAAAAGGATGTAAGCTGATAATGCCGAATTTGTATCTAAATTTAGCTTTTAGGTTTGAAAAAAGGATGCATTGTAAAATTTGCAACCAGAAAAAAGGGCTTTCACCCAATCAATTTTATTATATTTTCTTAAATAACTTATTAAATAAATATAATAAGTAAATGAAGTACTAGTTTAAGTCTTAAGGCGCTTCATGGATGTGTCTGTATATATCCACCATGCGCATGCTCCTGTTGGTCAGTGGACATAGATAAACAACCACAAACTTAACTGATTTTATACTGGACATAAAATAAAATTAGATGCAAAAAAACCATTTTACAGATGGGTTAATTGAATTTTTTTAAGTGGACATAGAGAAAAATATGCTCTTTCATCTGGCATTGTTTGTTCAAAATACCTAAAAAGTGGACATAGAATAGTCTAATCCTCAGCAAGTGATATGTTCAAAATCATCAAATGAATGCTTTTTTAACTCCTGTAAAATGTGTTCTATGTGGGTTATGTCCTTTTTCTTTTCCAGTCGATATTGTGACACTGCATCTATTCCCTGACATAGCAAAATGCCAGCATTTCGTTGCCTTTTATTCATAATGTTACTTTTTTAAAAGAATCTACATCGACCTTGCAGACAAATATTGACCAACATTGCAGCATATAGCTCACTATATCATACATGTCTCTTCACCAATACTTGATTGGAAATGTATAGCTAAAGCTATCTTTTTCATAAAAACCTGTGTTCAAAAGAATGTTAAAATTTCCCCAAGTTCTAAAATGTTCACTCTGCTCCTACTAAATGATAGAACCGTAACCAGGTAATGTAAGCTATTATTACGTCTTGTACATGTATATTGTAATTTTGATATAACTTGATATTGTGGGCAGTATGATCTGCACAAAAAAATGTTCATTATTATCCAATGAGTTGATTTTTAGTATTTAAACAACATAAAGGTTAAGATCAAATGAAAACAATGGTAAAGGAAATCAGATCTAATTTATTAACTTATGTAATGACATCAATTGCATACATTTAAATAAACAATAGTATTATTTAAAAAAAGTTAAAGGTTAGACTCAAATCTATGATCAGAAATCCAAAGGATCATTGTGACAATTAACTGGGTATAAGATCTAATGAAAAAACTATTATCATTTAAAATATCCAATACTGTACACATATTGATTGCGGACATCAATCCCATAATTATTCGAGACCTATATACAATAATTAGTACCCAGAACTAAAATGTAACATAAGTCTTTTGTCTGAAAAATCATTAACATTGCATAAAATCATGACATTAATTGAACAAATGTGAAAGGCAGACTATTCAAAACTTAAATGGAATAAAATAACTAGGAATGGAATATCTTGAGCAATTTCAACTTCCTGGATCGTCAAAACTATATTAGATCAGTTGTGATACAACATTATTTTTCACAAAATGGTTTGTTTCAGATGAGTGCTAACAGGAAATATCACAACTCTATTTATTAACTAAGTAAATCAATTTTTACACGATTTTTTAAGCATTCAAATATTTCTAGTATAAAGAATTCAATGAAAAAGTAGTCACAAATACTGAAAAATCACTTATGATAGTTTAAATTAATTCTCCGAGTATATATTATAACTCTCCAGTATTTCAATGGTTTGCTCGAATGCAACACCTTCCCTCAATACTTTGTAAGAACCAGGATTGGATAAATCTACAACGGTAGATCCAGCTCTCTCTTGCTGTAGACCGTTACCAAGTAAACCTCCATCAAATACAGCAGCTAGTTTAGGATAAAGAGATTGAAATTCTCCAATGGATAAACTTGACTGTACACTGCTAACATTAGCACTTGATAAAGCTATAGGAATTCCTGCAATACCAGCTACACGTTGAATAAATCCGTAATCCGGTATCCTGATTCCTATCTTTGTTGTGTGAGGATTTAGGAATGGATTACTGAGGAGTGAAGTCTTTTCAAACACTAGAGTTACAGGGCCAGGAAGCAATTTGTTGAGCAAACTGTCCGGCAAATGTTTAGCCTCTCCCCATAATCTCACATCTTGAAGATTACTAACACAGATAGCGACAGGTTTTAATTCATTTCTGCTTTTGATATCATACAGTCGTTTGATTGCTTCTGGTGAATTGGCACTGCAAGCTAATCCGTAAACTGTATCTGTTGGAACGGCAATCACCTTCTGTTCCTTTAAAATATCAGCAGCTAGGCTCTCTGCGTTTGCATCGAGTCGTCTAATAACCGTGGTTAAATTGTCATGTTTCATTTTTAAAGATGAATAATGCTTTATGCTTAGTTTTGAATAAAATCTTTTAGATAAAATAATGGAGTGTAATCTCTTTATCATTTTAAAATTTTAATCACGCCAGTTGTGAGCACAGCAGTGGTTACAACATCGATAAAATGTGGTCATTGGTTCATCAGCTGATCGGGTTTGAATCTGCATGAAAAATGCTGTTCCATGGGCGCATTTTGGACAAACAGCTTCTGTTGAATCTACATTCTCCCATGCAGCAGCTCCGCCCATGACATAATCAAGTTCCTGAAAAATAACAATTTTTTCAAAAATAATGTTTCTGCCATGTCTTCTTCCCTGAAGAATGATAGTTACCAAAGATTTTGATATATTTTTTTAATGATTGTTTAGTCAGATTATGACATTAATGATTTGGTATCGTTCCAATATTATATTATAATATAGATATCGTAAATGAATAAATCAAGTATTAAGATTACCGTAAATACCCACATATAGGAGACTTTTTTTCTTAAAAAGTAGCCCAGGTCCATCTTATACATGATTACTTATTTTTTAAATTATTATAATATTTAAATTTCAAATTACAATATTTATCCTTGTCGCCACTGTCCTCATTAAACAAAGTATCCTACTTCTGTTGTGTCATAAGATCCAATCATACATAATCATTATAGAGAGTTAACTAATCATAGAGTAGCATTTAATTCAAAAAATTTTATTGATTTATCGTTAGTTGCTTTCAATTAGTAGCTCAAAATCAGGATACAATCTATAAACAGGTATACGAATTTTCCCAATCTGCTGCATCCTACACATGGTATCTTCTTATAGGCAGGTAATTAAAGTAATCGCCAAATTAGTCTTTTACAAGCCAGTGTGAACAAAAAATTATATTTTTTTTTTTTTTTACCATGTTCTCTTCCAACATGGAGCATATGGATCCACATTGCATGAAGATATCCACTCCGAAAGAAGAGTATATGGATCTACGGTATGTGAAGACGTCTTGACAGATTATTTTTCACGAGAATTGTTTGTCAGACAATTACTCAACCCAATGCATCCATCCTGCATTTTCGGATATTTAAAATACGACAGATGGGGAATGGAACCCACATTCCCTGGATTGCTAGGCGCGCACGCTACCGAGGACACAATAATCAACTGAAATATTATTTTTCATCATGTTCACTCCGAAAATATCTGCTCCAAGAGTTGAGGGTAAAAGTGAACGATTCATGCCGCGAAAAGTGACGTTTCAGGATAATATGTCTGAAGTTGGCAGCACAAAGCATGGTCACACACTAATACTAATACACTCATATTGGTGTTTCAAAAAATTCGCACGCTGTCTTTCTGTGTTTCTCGAAATATTGTATTACTTCGACAAATTGCGATCTCATCAAATATTTTTGCTTTGCTTGATATATAGTTGTATGCTGATTAGAAAATGGCTCTCATAATGTATGAGTGTTAATTTCTGTTCTGACAATCGCTATCTAAAGTTGTGTGTTATTTTGAGTTTGTTGTTTTAATCGCTATACAATAATACAAAAATATATTTGAATAAATTATTTCAAGCCCAGTGTGTTGTAAATATTAATTACCATTTGTCATTTATTCGTGCGCGGACAGATATGTGAAAAGTGACAGCGCGCAAAACGCCAATGCGTGTGAGTGTATTAGTATTAGTGTGTGGCCATGCTTTGTGCTGCCAACTTCAGACATATTATCGTGAAACGTCTCTTTTCGCAGCATGAATCATTCACGTTTACCGAGTTGAGTATATGGATCAATGAGAAGACGTATCTAACACATCATTTTTCATGAGTTCTGCTATTGATTGCTCATCCTAATGGGCATCCAATAAAGTATTTTTGGGTTCTTAAAAATTCAGCAGATGTGGGAATCGAACCTGCAATCCCCGGGTACAAAGCGCACATCCCAATTCTTGGCTACGCGAAAATAAATATACTCTTAAGACGAACACGAATTGGTAGAAAACCTTGTGGAGGTCTGAATTCTGTTCTGGCATGTAATGATGGAGCTAAGATGATATGAAGTTGTTTTCCATGGGTAGAGGGATAATTTTTTTTGGTAAAAATGAAGGAAAACATCCGCGACTTCGGAAATATGTCTGAAGTTAACAGCACAAAACACTAATACACTCACATCACACGCATTGGCGTTTCAAAAAGTTTGCGCGCTGTCACTCGCGGACTCGGAAATGACAATAATTGTGTATAATTTATGATGTAATTAATAATAACAACACACTGAGGTTTGAAACAATGTAATCAAATAAATTGTTG
>JAGVSQ010007071.1:0-15684 GCA_022683975.1 Rhyacophila evoluta | reverse complement strand
TAAACAGTTTCATATTATATATTATATATATAGTACTTAGATAGTCACGAAAATATCTTTTTGTGAACATTTTATTACAAAAACTTTTGCGTTAAAAGTATTTATCAACATTTCACAACGTGTATCTTATTACTTATAAAATTTATTTTAATTACAATGATACGGACCGGGTGTTAATTAACTCGATTTTATACCGTGTGTAAATATTTTCATTCCTGATAAGTTTTATTACAAACATTTAAGAACTATAAAGAATACAATTTATGGTCTTCCTCCTCCGTCATTTTCCACGTATCTGTAACATAACATTCGGTCGGTTGACAAAACTAATGCTAATTATGCAGGAGGACCAGGTGTAAAAATATTTTATGATTTGTATGACATTGAGTGACGCATAGTATATCAAAATATGATACTATTATGGAAATCACTTAGCTTTATTGTTAAGCGATATCGAGGTTTATAAGTCGATTGAAAAAAATATTCTCTCTACTCTGATTATTGTATGAAATGTTATTTTGCATTGTAGATTTTTAATTTTATTACATTAGTATATTCAGTTCATTAGAGTTCAGTGTATTTGAGACGAGGAAATCATTTTTTACATAAATTCAATCTATTTTTTTTAAATATTTTAATACGAATTTCACTATTATAATACTATTATAATAATGAATTCGCCATCGTATTGATTTAACAACTAATCAGAGGCACATATAAAATGAATTTTAATGTAGCCGGTCTATAATAAATATAGATATAAATGTTATGATTATGACACATCTTTCGCAGCCAGAACAGATAACTAATACGTTATATATTTATTATCATCATCCACTTGTTATAGAGCACCTGCTTTTAAAGTAGAAAAAATTAGCATGCGGATGTCATACATCAAGTGAGGAAGTCAAAAATCGTTAGATTGCAGTCCAGATTGTATTAATTGAGACGAAAACATCAGCACCGCATACAAACAAGCAACGAAGTAATTTTATTCGTAACATAATTGATTACCTACAGGCATTCCTATATGGAACTGCCTCTACAACTAGTTTTTTTTCATTGCTTGATTGTATTGTTATAAATGGATTCAAACTGAAGTTAATGTCTCAAGAGACATTTAATTACGAATTTATAAGCTGTTTATAAGTATAATTAATTATGTTTCATCGATTTGACAATATATTATGTTATAATTCTACATATTGCTAACTTTTGCATAACTGGTAATTCTTTATACCAAATAAAAAAAGAATTCTATAGAAGATTGATCACCGAGTACTACTGAGTTTGATATTAACTATTGGCCATGCACTAAGATAATTATATTATAATAAATTCATTTGAGTATTGTTTTATTTTTACGATGAAAAACTCCGAGTGAATCTTTTGCATATATATTTTCAGTCACATACATAATTGTGTGTTAATTTATTGTTGAAATTGAATTCCAATCTGATGATTAATTATTGTAGTAATAGTTATATTGTTTGCAAACGTATACTTTATACTAGAAAAATTATAGTTAACATAAAATATAAATTATTTATCACGATTATTTAATAAACATGCCTACATGTATATTTTATGGCCCGTCGCATATTTTTGCGTGGCCCTCGAACGATAATAGTATTTCTGATACAAAAGTAAAGAGAGCTGCAAATTTTAAGCAATTTACTTTAAAATGTTGATTATTTTTTTATTCATATTAAATAGACGGTTATTAAAGAATCACTTATCAATTGTTTTTTTAATTAAATTTCATTTTCATGATAATAAATAATGTCTAAAAATACCATTTTCCTTGCGAGCATTAATTTTGAATTCCTGGTGTAACCTTTCATCCAACAATTTTGCTCGAGTCTGACATAGCATTAAGTATTTTTTAATTCTTCTTCTTTTTCCATTTCCGCTCCCTGAGTGGAGCGTGTGAATACCACGCGCCACCTCCGAGAACTCCTGTCGCACGCTGAGTATTTTTGTGCCTTTCCATGTCATACCTGCCATCTCGTAATTCTGCCGAACGCATTCTATATACAGTATTCAGCAGTCTTCCAGGACGCCAGAAATCGGTTTGCTTAAAAAATTGATAGATCAGGCTCAGTCTCGAGGTATCCGCAATATGTGGCTGAGCTAGGTCCAGCGGCGCAACTCAGTGATAAGTGATTAGTGGCTGCACGGTCCGTTCTCTTATCACCTTGTTTCAAATGAAATCATACCCCCCGTATCCCTAAAATCTAATACAGCTATCTGCTCTCAAAGCTTAGAATATGGTTGCTTTGGGCCTTTGTTGTATGCCATGTTTCGCAACCGTAGAGCAGTACTGACACAATGCATGCATTAAAAGGCGGCATTTGGTTTTAATCCTGTACAGCTTGGAATCCCCGAAATTTGTCATGGAATTGAAGGTTGCTTCAGCTGTTCTCTTTCAAATAGCTAGCTCACTTTGTGTGCCATCTCCCGTAATTTTTACACCCATGTATCTAAAACTGTTGAAACTCTCGATGCCGTGTTCATCGTTAATCATCGTATAAAGTATAATCAGGATCTGGGCTTGCATGGTCGCGCATTATATCCGCATGTTTCGCATTGATTTTTAAACCAATGTGAGACGAATTTAAAGTAATTAATACTTAAATTAAACAATAATCAATTATTATATGCATTGTTGATACAATTCGATTTTAATTGCATGTATGTAAGTGTTTATAAATTCATTGGAATGGTTTTCTACATGGTAAAATGATTAGATGTATATTTGGGGAAGTCGAGTTTATAACATTCTTATATATATCTACTAATATAATAATTTCTACAATATTATTTAAGACATATCCCACTTTCATCGCATTATATATATTCAGTCCCACGACTAGATTGACGGCTATAATGGTGGGGCATGCCCATCGCCCATATGAACTGCGTAAATTGAGGTCAGGTTCGTACTGAAACTGTGACGTTATCCGATCAGCAAAGTGTCAAGATTGACAAAGACACTGCTCGGAATCACTTAATCTGGTGATTTCATTCATTTAACTCGTCTCACGGTCGGCCCAATTTACAACACTCAGTTACATAACACTACGGTATCAAAGCTGTGGCTCGCGCCAGAAGCAAGCTTGTACATCAATAATAAATACAAACTTATTTAGAATGGGGTACTAATTTTACGAAAAGTATTCTTCAGCCTGTAGTTTTATGGAGATGCATTTACATGTACATGCATAAATATATTTTATAAAAATTACTCAAAAAAATAGTATCAGATTTATTTTTGCTCGTACCGTGAGAAATATTCATTTATTTGAATTTATTATATTAGAATATGAAAAAAGATTGTTAAATGTTTTCATAAACGCATTTTTACTATAGATCGTTCAATTCTTCCGTAGAAATCGAACACAGGATAAAATAACAACATTTTGTAATTACATACAAAATTCAATTGACTATTAGCCGTTTTCTCCCTTTTAGACTGAAATAATTACAAGTAATATCGTATTATATAGAAAGAATAAAGAATAGTAATATATTATAAAAAACCGTAATTTAGTAGACTATGAGTTGTGTTGTCATAACTAGTCTCTTCATGCATATTTTTTTATTTTAAAAAAAACAGTGAGGATTAGGTTTAACACCTCTGTTGCCATTCCGAATGAAAAATTTTATATTCATAAATCGACGAATACTTTCATTTATTTGTAATATAAATACTACGTGAGTTTTTAAACTTCAGTTATTTGTGATATTTTTTTCATTTATCTGCTGCGTTCCATGAGTTAGAATTATTATGCAACCGTGAATAATTATGTATTAACTATTAGTTCGTATTATAACAATATCATATTAGGCACATTGGAATAGTATTGTAATATTGTAAGTTTCTTTCAATTTTGCCTATTTTCAAAAAAAAAAAATTAGTTCATTTCTGATAGAAAGAAATTTTATCTCTCTGTGATTAAAAATAGGTGCAAAAATTGCGTTACTATGACTTATATTCAAGTTAATGGACGGAGTAGTTCCACATGAGTTGACAATAGAAGTAAGTAGAAGTCGGAACCCTCTAATTTCAATAAAATATCTGTCATCATCTCACTAAGGCTAATTACCCTATTAAGATTAATTAATTCGTTATGCTGTTAATGCGTTATATTTTTGAAATTCAAATGATTGGTGTTTAATAAAAATATTGAAATTCGGTGCTACATTTTTTACTAAAATATTACATTTAACATAATTATATTAATTATACACGCACACTGTGCTGTCATGTAATAGACAGCGTCTGAAATAGTGAAATCTAGTGATAATCTTGTAATTTGTTACTTAGATTCGCGTAAAAAAGGTGTCGAGGACCTACTTTGGCAAACTTTGGATAGGCGTATCGATCCAGCCTTGATGTCAATCGTTTTTTTTTATTTCGATTGTTTTTTGATCAGCATCGACAGTTGCGATTTCACAAAACGCCTTCATGGTTTTTTAGCAACACTCTGTTGCGTGTCTTGCGTAGCTTTAAAATGAACGACAGGATAACACAATTTTATAAGTTGGGTAGACAAATTCATTAGAATTCTTCAGATCAAAAATAAAAGTATGTAAAAAGTTTAAAATCACTAGGACATTTCGGAAAATCACAAAAAGGGAAGAAAATGGCCTTACATACTTAAATATTATACGTGATAAAATTTTTAAATAAAATTTATGTTCGTCTTATCTTAGTAATCATATATTATATTTCATACTTGGTATCCGACATTTACTCGCAAAGTACAATATTATGGATGATGGAATGCAAAATGAATGTACATGCATATTTAATATACTGGCTAGATTTATTAGAAGACGTTAAAGAATACACTCCGAAAGAATTAAAAACTAATTACAAATCAAAAATAAAATTGATTGTGTCTTGTTTAATATTATTTATGTTAACAATATAAGAGTGATGGCGGCGCGGCAGTCAGGTTGTAAAACGAGTTTCCAGCGCTAACATTAAACTGGTGTGCATTTCGCACATTAAAATCTGAAGTAATTTTATTTACTCTCTACATGCAATCAACTTGAGGATAATTTACCCGAGTAGATATCAAATTAATATGCTAATTAATAAGGATATTCACATCACACTTTTCACTATTCTCTTTTCAACTGGATGTAAGTAGCATTTAGATATTTTATATGTAAATTGAGATTTTTTTACCGTGTCCGTTACTAAAGTACAGCATATGGATCTACACGGTGTTAATATATCCACACCGAAATTGGAGAATAGATATCCGCAATGCAAAGAGATTCTTGATAAATTGTTTTTCTCGAGAATTGGTTGTCCGGCAATTGGTCAACCCAGTAAGCACCCAGTCCTGCTATTTAA
Organism: Rhyacophila evoluta; assembly: GCA_022683975.1. Taxonomy (NCBI): domain Eukaryota; kingdom Metazoa; phylum Arthropoda; class Insecta; order Trichoptera; family Rhyacophilidae; genus Rhyacophila; species Rhyacophila evoluta. Next base: position 10,313 of record JAGVSQ010007071.1, on the reverse strand, counting down.
GATTGTTTTGAAATATTGTGATGTGAGATGCTCGCATTTCCCAGATGTGAGGCGCGCATGCTAACTTATCCGCTGAAAAACAGAAAAATAGCAAAAAAATTAATATAATATTATATTGGGGTGCTTGAGGTGTCGTCCCAACGATGTAGATATGTGAAATCGGAAACGAAGTGGACATTAATAATATATTACATTTTGAAATTAAATTATAATATTAGCCATGTCCAGTATATATATATATTATCTTTCTTTCCAAATTTATTAGTGTTACAAAGAGCTGCTATCGTTGAGAAACTTTGTATTTGAGTGTTGAAGAATAATCAAATCTGCAATGAATTTAGATTCTTGGCTTAATGGAATTGAAAACGGAATAATTACCAGGTGATTTAATTAAAATTTTAATATCGAGTGTAGATTCTGAGTATTATACGTTTTATATGCCTTGTTCGTAAAATGAACATTACACATTTTACGAACCTTACATATTTTTATTGTCTCGCAACTATAAAGTGCTGAACAGAATGGCGCGGTATCACTATTTTCATCATGCTCAATGGGAAAATACATATTTTTGGAACGTCGTTTGTAATTTTTTTATCGATAGTTCCAAGGCAAAGAAGAGTGAAATTATCAAGATAATGACAGTACGAGAACATTCGATTTGTTGACTCAGGATCATATACAGCGGTTACGAATACAATCTTTTAAGAAATTATTGTGCATTTGTAAAAGTTGAACAACGCCTCATTTTGATAAAGCTTAGAATTCGAAATTAATTTTAAATCTTTTTCGCCATATCCATTCCAGAAATAAATTATATAAATCTCTATTATCTCTAGAGACTAAATTTACACTATTCATTAATTAGTTGTTACACTGCTGCTCAACTTAATGGAGTGTATTTTTAAAAAAATTCTTAGCAGGTGTGGGATTTGATCATTTAAACTCCGATACCAAATCATGCGCGCTTGGATCTTGGCCACTGGTCCAAATTCGTTAGTATGTATATCTACAGAAGTGCATTTCAGTTAATTCAAAAAGTCACGTATGATGAATCAATGGTATCATTTACAGTGAATAAATGGTTTCTTAGAACATAGAAACATTGGATAATTATATTTAAGTAGAAGTTGCAAAATGTATTTACTTTTAGTCACAAAGATACTTTGCCAAAATGAGATAAATAGCTGCAGCCACTTTATTTATTATACACTTAAACTTCTTGCTGAATGTGAAAAAATCTTATTCAATTCGTAAAGGAAATGACGTCAGGTAACTTAACAGTGTTCATATTTTTCAACAAGGTAGAGAGGTAAAACAAGGATAAGATTATAATACAAGTCTGTATATTATGCTATTAAATTATGTAGTATTTTTTATCATGTTTCCTCCGACCGTTGAGCACGTACATTTCTACAATTTGATGTAGACATTTCACACTTCATCATTTCGCTCAACCCATTAAACAATCTTTTTATACTGCTGTGGGACCCGTTACTTCCAGTACCAAACCGCACGTCCTTACTGATCAGTCACCGAGGCAATTACGATTTAAATTTCATTTTCAGTCATTGTTAATTACAATAAAATAACACTTACGGGACGTTGGTCTGTTTATTTTTTTGCCGGTTTCACTATTTAAATTTATTTTCCATCAAGCACTGTCAGTCGACAGAATTAATTAATTTGCAATAAAACTAGAGCTACTTAGTAGTAATTAATAAAATACTTTACCAATCTTAATATTGGCAAGACACCTGAGTGGTAAGTAGATTTTTTATAAATCATTTACTTTTATTTTAACTGCTCTATAAAAGATAACTCATGTAAAAATTTTTTGTTGTTACATATAAATAAAATATCATATAGTCAAAAATCCGAAAAAAAATTAGACACGGGACCCTCTGCAGTGTGCACACCTGATCGCCTTTATGTCAAAATATGTTAATAAAAATACTTCATTTACATAATCCTTTTAATAGTTATAATGCAACTCAAATGATTATATGTAATTAAATTATTATGATAACAGGAAGCTCTAGTTTAACGCCTCGAGTTGTAATGGAATGACGTTGCACTTAATGCATATAAAAAATACACACGAATGTTATCAGACAATGTCAATCAATTCACTTTTTTCGTGATAAGATTAGTACATATTATAAAATGTGGCTGCAAGAAATTAAAATTAAGTGTTCTATCATTTTTTTTTCAAATATTTAAATATTTTCTTACATTGAATCAGTCAATCAGCCAATAGTTTGCAATAGAAGAAATTCTAAGAGAGAAATTGTAAATCGATACGTGTTTATATTTCACTAGGTTAGAGATTATTTAGTAACTATATAATAAAATTACGTTAATTTGATTACAGTTTTCATAATAAGAAAATAATATTTCGTTTGAGATTCAAATCAGATATAAATGGGATTAAAAGAAAAAGAAGAAACACGTATTATACAATTATACAGAGGTTAATATTTTTCAAGTCTTACTGTGGCCAAGGTTTTTATTATTGATAATATTATGAAATAAATTGGTGATTATTTGAATTCTTAATAAATTATTATTATGTACATACACATTATGGTACTATTTATCTATACAAAAACCAGCGTGGATAATTAATACAAAATATAATACTTGTAAACATTTTAAATTTTTTTCAAGGGTAAAGCTTGCATAGTAGATAATATAATAGAATAGAAAAAAAACAAATTAGTACACATGAACAAGTACACGAAAAAACTTCAATTTGTTTCGGAATAACTATGGCTACTTTAGCTTGCAATCCGATAATACTATTTATGTTTAAAAATATATATGGCATAGTTAAAAGTCTCTCGGTTCATTAAGTATTTTTTTGAAGTTCTAGGCGTTGTAACGATTACCATATACGCCATTTAATCGGCAAACCAGATTTTGTTTTACGTTCAACACTAATTAAGCGTATGTACAAAAATAAAACGTATGATATCATCAGCGTCTTAATTAAAAGATTGACATTTATATCTGTGCGTAGAATACAAAATATCTGGATGGATGTTCCTCGTAGCTTGCACGCGTTTCCAACAAACTCTTTGTGTAATCGTTTGATCTAAGATACTGCAATAGATAAAAAAAAAACTGGGCCTAGTGTATCAGTTCGAACCGTTTGCATCCTGTTACCATGAACCTGTAGACTAGATTTATTCTAAATTAATTTTGGATTCGTATCACTCTTTATTTCAATAAATTAGATACAGATTTTGTTATTGAAAACGTGCAATTGAAGATTTATTTAATAAGTTTGGTACGAAACTTTGTATCGTTTCTCCTTCTTATTCCATATACACTATTCGGACACCACATGCCGCCTCCAAGAATCCCTGCCGTCCACCAGTATTCTTGCGCCCTCCCCAGAATAAATTCTGTAGAAATAATTTGGCGACCTTCTAGATTAAGACCCTCTTGAGCCATCCACAGTCGAGCCATCGTCATACTTTACTTTATCTTTATATAGTTATCTCCTTATTACGAACGAGTTTATACCACCGAATACCAGATACTTATTCTCAAAGCTTAGTTAGTATACGGCTTCTCTGGGCCTTTGTTGGTTGTCATATTTTGCAACCGTAGAACAACGATGGAAGAATGCATATATTGATCAGGAAGCATTTCGTTCTTACCTTGACCTGCTAGTGCTTTAGACATTTCGCATAATCATTTGCTCCAGCTCTTCCTGTTCGGATAGCGAGCTCACATGCTGGCCAAGAGATAATCAGGAAATGAGCAGACATGGTTGCACATGATATTTGTCTTTTAAAAATTGATTTTTAAAACAATGCGAGACAATTTTCTGTGTAGTCTTTCGATAATCTCCTGAATACCCTCGACGGACTTCTCCAGTATGACAGCGTCATCTGCATATTAGAGGTCGCACAGTTTCGCACTAAAGGAAAATTGACTCCAAGCCATTAGGCTTCTCAATTCGTAAGTATTCACGGTGATTTTGTCTCCTGTTTGCCAAGCTCTGTCAGCTTGGTCTTATAGAACCCTCTACTTAGTTATGTGGTGAATTGCAGGTAGCCAATCACATCCTTTGTGAGTATTCCCGCATGTCGGTTGAAAGGGAAGAGCTTTTCAAGCCGGGTTAACTATTTATCGGACTGGTCGGCTATTGCAATTAGATAATTTTCTATCTTTCAAAAAAAATGCACAATTTTACGGCAAGAAAGGACTTCTCTACTAAATAAGGCTAAATATTAACAATAGTTAGGCTAGATATAAAATAGAAATCACGCACACGCCAACCAATGTCTTGGGAAGTTACTCGATGGACACTCAGTTTTTTAAAATATCAAAAACGTGTAAACAAAATATTTTTATAATATAATATTCTGACCTCAGAAATTTATCGTGAAACTTGAAATTTATTTTATTATTTTAACATTCAATATTTTTTTTTACTTTAGCGGATATAAAGGTGATTTTTATACTGTGGTCATTATTAATTATTATTATATACATTAATCAATGGCTAAATCTGATTGCCCTTATTTTCAATTTAACTTGCGACATTGACTACTCTATGTTTATGGAAGTCTTGATAATCTAAATTCTAGATTTTCTAGTCTCGAAGGTCGTAAATTTAAATGCATAGGTACCTTTATCCTCAAACAGAGCCGCTGATGGACACGCCTGATCGACAAATTCGTTCTGTCATTTACAAACGTGATCGCGGGCAAACAAACATAGCTGACGGATCTGGACGATGAATATAATTTTAAGCGTCCTAGGAATGAGCCAAAAAAGTAAGCTCAGAACCACTTTAACATATTAACTTTTTAGATTTAATAGAACTTTCAAAAGCTTTTTTATCCGAGATACTATTTTTCATCAAAAATACATTTCAAAGTTCTGTACACATTCACACCTTTGTAGTCTGGAAGTATATGCAACAAACATGTGACTGGTGTTTACACTGTACGAGAAAAATCAACAAAAACACGCGCGTCTCTTACAATCATCATGAAGTTTTGACACGTATACAATGATGTAACGAATATTTTCGATCGGCTATACTACAATACTGAAGGTTGGATTGAATAAAGTGTCAACTTTGTAATACTTTAGATTGTTTGTTACAATGTTATGGAGAATGTATTATTGTACGCCCTATTATAGACCCAAAAATGGAACAAAATATGTTTATTTGTTACACTATGTAAAAATTCGTTTTTATCTATATCCAGTTTATATACCGTCGCCAATATTCCAGGAACATGTAACTTAATTTTTTTCAATTTGTAAAGTATAGTTTTTTTTATTTGCAATCTTTTATATCACTGGGACTTTTTTGCATTAACACATAGTTTGCTAAGTTTTATAAACGTATTTATTAATTTATCAGTAAGACTGCTTGTAATTTTACTCATGATAAATTATCACCATCTCATTTTTGAATGCATTAATAATGTATATCAGATATTGAAAAATTAACATATAGCAGATAGAAAAAGCTACATAAATATAATTGATACGTATCCTACTTTTCCATAAAAAATCATTATTTCATTTAATTATTTAGACCTTACTTTATATATTCCTTTGATAGCCGAGTATTTGAGGATTTATATTCAGGTATGATTTAAGAAATCCAGGATTTCAATATGAATTATGGTGATGAACAGAAAAAAAATGTATGCCCGGGTGGTATCTAGATGACACAAAAAATAACGCGTAATCCGTTAAAAACACGAAGTTTTTTTAAAGACGACGTCGGCATCATCGGATCCGGTCGTTCTCAGTAGAGTACCAAAACCAAATATAATTAATATAATCGATTTAGGCAACCAAAAGGAGAAGTATTTACTGCAAAATTTAAAATAAATAGTTAAACATAGATCGAGTACATTAATTTGATTAGTGCCGTATTCTATCGGCTATACGCCACCATTGCTGATGTCCGATGATAAAGTACTCTTCCGCAAAGACCAATCGCTTTCCATCAAGCGAACTGACAAACACATCGCAGGCCGGTTTTAATTGCCCAACTTTATTTTAATTTTCCTAAAGCAGTGTCCATGATGCATGTTTTCTTAATCGTTTTTACATTCCTTTTCCAATAGTACATCTAGACATACTGAACAACTGTGCATAATATTAAACGAAAATAGCCGTACATACTACGAAACACCGCTGTCAATTATTCATCTTCGAGATAATCTTTTGTTACAACATGTTAATGCATATATACTTTTCATATTATATGTACACCTGCTGTCTGAGATAAGAATATAATCTCAATTCAACAGTGACGTTAACCGGGTCGCCGATTAAGCAGGAGGTAAAAACTCGTTTAATTTAAAGGCAAAGCGTAAATATAAATCTAATGCGTGTAGGATTTTTTTATTCATTATAGAATATTCAATTGTTTAAAATTAGTATATCGTTTGAAATGATGTTTTTCTTTATATTTTTGGTAAATAATATTTCGATGAATGTATTGGTTTTCTAAAAATTCAATTTTTTTCGGTGCGATTTTTCTTGTAGCTTTGGTTTGTTCACCCAGAAATTTCGGAAATTAACTTTTTTTTATTTCAAAAGTTCCAAAAATCCAATCTGTACTCATATCTGGAATAACTATGTTTCATCTATTAATCATTATTTATGTTGAGACTCAATAGACAGTGTATTGTTCTAGGACAAAACCTTAAAAATATGATTCCTTTTGTCAAAAAAAAAACTATTATGACCAAGCTTTTGACTGATAGAGAGACTGACCATCTCAGAATTAATACTTTATTTATATTTCCAAAACTAAATTGATATCACCTATTTCTTGTATCGCGTGTGCTTCATTTGCTGATAAGGTAATTAGTATTCTTAGTTATCTTGTCAGTACACAACTTTATGAAATCAATAATAAAATGCGTTTTACTTTTAATTAAGAGAATAGTTTATTGATTTAAGATTTATTTCAACGAAATTCTTGTGTCAGCGATTAAAGGTCAACGTGTTTGGTGCCTAAGGCGTATTTTTGTAATTATTTAAATCACACTATGTCTTTTAATTTGTTAACAACTTTTTTATGAATCGTGATTGGATAATATCGTTACAACCTCGTAGAAGATAGCCATTGTTTTTAATATTTTATGTAACACTTTCATATATTAATAATTATGAAGCGGTTAGTTTCTTAGTAGATTTCCCAACGCATTTTGATATGCTAATAAAATGTTAAAATATCTAGGCTCTCTCGGAGAAAAAAAATATTTTTTACTCACTATTACCTATTTTTTACACTATTTATAATTTCAACAAACGTTAATAGTGCTGCAAGAAATTTCCTAGACTTTTACAATTAGTTTTTCCTAACAACTTTCGTTTTTTAAATAACCATTCGATTTAGAGTAAACGTAAATAAAATGGAAATCACAGCCATAATGTATGAAACAGAAATTTTCGAAAAATCTTTTAATGCAGCCAAGCTTATTTAAATTGTTCTAATTCAATAATTACCGGTAAAAATTACATACAAACAGTCATATAAAATACCAAAGGGTGCTGGCTATTTGATAAGGGTTTAGTATACCTTACCTTGATTAAATAAGTACATGATAACAAACGCAAATTCCTAACACAAAACACAAACAAACAATGATAATTGTATAAAAGGCACCCAAATATTGATGAATTTCATGAATATTTATATTGGTTTCTGAAGTACGGTGTATTACAAATTATATACCTGCGTATTGTTATGTTATAAAATTTCATATTTTACAACATAGACATGGATATTAAATTTCGTGTTTTGTTAAATACACAGTCATTATTAGAAGACGTGATATCACTTTTGGGGATTCATAGAACTCATAATTATCATAGTCAGAGGTAATCAAGAATGTATTGAAATTATGTAAAAATTTGATACTTTTAAGCGTATTTTCAGTACTTTGTAATGACAAAAATAAATGATTTGGAAATTCTTAATAAATCTTAAAATGCACTAAGACTTCATGCAGGAACTAAATGTATCATATTTAATAAATTATTTAGCAGTAATTTGGTAAATTATATTAACCTTTAACAAGCTAAGGTGTTAAGTTAAATGTTATTTGTATTTTCATTGTCACATTATAGTTATCATAATAAAAAAAAATTAAATGACGTAATTTGAAAATTTTCAAATTACGACATAAGACGAATGTACTATATATGGAGTATACAAAAAAAAAGCATTTTAATCCCTATTACTGATCTCGAAACTTTTAAATTTATAGTCATTGTATAGTGACGCAATACAATCAATTCACCATATATTTTGCAGTATGGTAATAAATTAAATCTTTTTGTGCATATACAGCCTCCTGAATCGTATACACTTTTTTTGTTCTATGAACTCATAACTTTATTCTTTAATGATTTTCAAAGCATGATAATGGCAATTCATTAGAATCTGCGTGACAAGTGGTATTTAAATGAGGCTTGTACTAAAATAAAACACGTTCGTACATCCTTTACCATACACACATTGGACGTATCAGATTTTATCACCAGACTTTAGTTCAGGCGGCATTGGTAGTAGTTGAATTCGATTCGTTGCTTTTTTAATAGTGAACCAATGCTCCAAAAAAAGGGGTTAGGAAATCATCGGAAACATCATTTTATGATTACATGAAAGAATTTAAATAATTTAATACCATGTATCTATGATAACTAATACAGTTTTTGTGCGATAGAGACTCCGTCGTATACCAAAATTGTCTCAACTTGACTTATGATGCCATCTCGATGAGGAGTGCATTCATCAGCCGATATATATCAAATTTTCTTATCTCGAGATTATAAAGTGAGCAGACAATGGTCAGAGTCTCGGTAATCATGGCAGTCACTTATAATTAAGCCAAACACACTTTTAAAAAAATACGAGTTTCCGAGTAAATTTCTGGAGGGATAAATTAATACGTGTGTTAATTTTTTCTTCACTTACACAATGAGATCACCACACAATTCAGATCAGTATATATCTAAATCGAGTAAACAAAGCATGAATGTAGCTCACTAGTGCGATGTATGGACGGCATAGTTGAGAAGTTGGACACACTCAAGCACTGAATATGATACGAGAAGAAGAAAAATCAGTATAAACTAATTGAAATTCGTGTGTACGGTACTTATTGGTTTATTGGGTCAGGCACAGAGACAGAAGGCTTCTACGAAATGATAATGCTTCTTTTATTATTTTGTCATTCTTTATTATAGCATGTAAATGATAGAATTACGTATTAAACAACTTACCGGGGAAAATTGCGAAAAAATGTGCAAATAATTGAAATAATATTTTATCATCTCTCGTCACCATTCACAATTAAACTCTATCGTAACCCAGTTACATATTTCCAATAGACAAATTGTGACTTAGGACTCACATATGAGTCCACGGCCACTAACCAATGTCCCATAAAGACTCATATATGAGTCCACGGTCGTTAAGCTGTTATATACTGTTTTAAAGTTTGTATGGTGGCAAGAATTTTAAAAATACTTAGATATACTTATATTTCTAGAAAACTTCTAAAATTATAATCTGGCAATCATTTTACCCATTGTATTTTCATATAATTATTTGATTTTTTTGTTAATTGCTATTATTTGTGTCTATGACTATACACAATTTAATATGGGTAATAAATTTCCTAATCGCACTCGTCTTAATGTAGTTTTGGAGAAAAGTTCAAGAATACCATTTTTTAAGATTACACTCGTTACCAGACCGCTGAATGAAATCAGTTATGTGTATGAAAAAATACGTATGAACATTTAATAGTATGTAGCATAAGAGAGGCTTAGCAGACTCGACGCCGCCATAAGTATGTTATCGCTTGTGCCACGTTTCGCGTCAGTACTGCAAGACGTTTCTCACAGACGAAACGTCTACACGAGCCACGGAATAAATTATAAATAAATACTATTTGCAAAAGATGAGCAATATCTTCTCTATTTTCTTTGATTTTATATTTTCTGATATAATACCACTATATATTAATAAACACAAATACATGAATGTTTCAAACAATTTTACATATTTATGAGTTCACTCACACATATTAATTATAATTATGCAGGTGAAATAGTTCTGTTGATACCTAATTCAGGTGTGGTACTATTTTAAAACTATTTAAAGATAATAATGTCAAATTCTAATGTCACAAACTTGTAGATACGTATATAATTTTTTTTCGACTTATGCGTGGTCTTATTGATAACTCTCCCGCTCTGGCTAATATTGGTCTGTATGCCCCTGATAACTACCTAAGAAATCGGGA
>JAGVSQ010007070.1:0-15684 GCA_022683975.1 Rhyacophila evoluta | reverse complement strand
ACCCGCTAACCCTCGACACCATCATCCCCCACCCAACAGAGGTGGACAGGTAAATAATTAAAAATAAAAGAATTGCTTTGAAATTAATGCAACAAGACGCACGGACGCACATGTGCGGCCATACTCCTCACAGGGTTAAGGCATCTGCAGTACTGCTGCTGATCAAGTAGTAATGCCTGACCTGAATCACATTAAAAATCGTACCAAAGACTATTCATTATCAGACAATAGACGAATCCGTTTACGCACATTTAGTACGAAATCGCTTTTATCACTTGAGATATCTAAATTTTCGTGTTAAGTGAGCTTAAACAAACATATTTTGAGGGATGTAGCACCGTGTTATTATAAAACAGTGTTAAAAGAATAGTGTATATTATATATGTTTTATAATTTAAAATAATATTTTTTTAGTTTGTATTATTGTATGATTTACCACGGTGTTTCGTTAGAAGTATCCATCCCTGGTTACTTGCAGATGGAACCACAGGAATACAGTACAGGATTGATTACAGTGGCGTCTGCATATCAATGGTGTGGTTTACACAATTCAGTCACGTGTTGAATAGTTTAGTAGAGATGTACGCGGTGACGATTTGTTTTAACAGCAGATTAAAACACGTGACTTTTATATGTCTGAAGTGATTCAGATTGTTTATTTATCTAAAATATATCACGTTTATGTAAAGAAATTAATATTATCTATAAGATATCAAATGCTTTGCTAAGTGAAACGTGTTTTTTTACAATATCTGATTTGAGACAAGGCATCTAACAGATTATTATAATATTCTGTGATTTATAATCTATCAGGATTTGGCTGTTTTGAGTTATGAATGCAGTGAAATCACACTTTTCCATCTATCCTACGAAAGCGCTAAAATATCTCTACAAAATGTATTTAACGAAATTTAATTAAAACTTTAGTATTCTTTTAGCACTCGTCTTATTGCCTTTTTAGCTACGGTGACGGCACCTGGGTGTCCAGTAAAAATGTTTGTTTTAAAGTAATATTTTGCAAACATTTGTTACATGAATTATTATAGTTGGCTATAAAAATCATTTCATCATTTATTAAAAGTCAAATAATGTGAAATAATTGAAAGAAGTGCGGATATCCTTTACTGACTGATTTAACCGCTTTAAATACTTCCTTTCTAACCCTTTGTGACTTATTGCCATCATTCATATGAGTAATGGACGCTACCGTTACACACATACCAATGTCGTCTGATACACATACGTACGTTATAGATTTAATACGATATAACTAACTATTCCTAAAATTGTCTCTCCAGTAGCGTAGTTAGTAGCGTGCGCGGCTAGCAATCCGGAGAATGCGGGCTCGATTCCCCATCTGTCGGATTTAAAAAATCTAAAAATGCAGAACTGGATGCCTATTGGGTTGAGAAATTGTCTGACAAACAATTCTCGTTAAAAATAATCTGTCAAGACGTCTTTATATTGCTGAGATACATATATTCTACTTTCTCAGTAGATATCTATACACTGTGTAGATTTATATGCTCCACTTTGGAAGCGAACATAGTATAAAAAATCTGCAGACCAATTAACTCTACCCATGGTCTAAAAACCGATTTATATCGCACACGAAACAGGCAAAATTCACAAAAAAATGGAATAAGTAAAGTAAAACCACCTGCACACATCAGTCAACTCCAAGCAGTTACATATACATTCACCAATTTCTTTTGTCGGTCCTGAAAATTTAACCTAAGTTGAGTTAGCTGGTTTGCTGATTTGTTTCGGTTTGTAATCATGAATATAAACTCTTTCCGATCAAGTATCACTGATAAACATTTATAAGCAGTTTCAATTATCTAAATTACAAAATTTAGTACCTAAATTAAAAAAAAAGGTTTAATGATTAACAGTTTAATTTTAAATTAGTAATGTGGCCCTCATTAAAAATGTTTGACGGAACCTGAGTCCAGTCTCACAACCAATTTACATGTAAAACTATTTATCAAAATAATTCTTTATAAATCGTGAGTGGGCACGGTAAAAAAATACTCATTCATTCCTTTTCATTACTCGAATGATGACCATGACCGTGTTTTTATATACAAAGACATGAATAACATTTAATCGTATACGTAGGAAGAATGTTATTAGAAAATTGTTAATCTGTAAAAACCAACTAAGATATATTGCAGTTAGTACAGCGGATTCAATACAATAACATTCTTTAATGCAACAATAACATGTTAATTGGTCAATTGAATAGGCAACAATACGCTGCGTCCATCTCCGAATGGTTCCTTCTTTCAAAGGCACCAGATGACGACAGTCGCTGTGATGATGGCACGCTGATGAAGACGGTATTTTTAGACGCACTCATGATTTGATTGTCGAAAGACAAGCTCAATTTGTACCGATTTAGTCCAAGGAAGCGATGCGGAACGAAAATATACATTTGATTCATGTACATTTACATAAATTATACCATCGACTGATGGAATCCATTGACATTTATAATATTTTAATCTCACACTGTAATATTTTTTCCGTATAATATTCTCTCCGGTAGCGTGGTTGGTAGCGTGCGCGCTTAGCGATCCTGGGAATGCGGGCTCGATCCCCCATCTGGCGGATTTAAAAAATCTGAAAAATACAAGACTGGTGGATGCCCATTGGGTTGAGTAATTGTCTGCACAAACAATTCTTGTGAAAAATAATCTGTCAAGATGTCTTCACATTGCAGAGATTCATACACTTCTCTTTCGGAAGGGATATCTTCAGACTGCGTAGATCCATATGCTCCATGTTGGGAGCGTACATGGCTTAAAAATATATATATATCGAGAATCGATCTACTTTATTCGACGGAAATGTCCCGGGAGTAAATATAAATTACCCAAGACTTAGGTTGCCACGCACTTAGGTGCGCTGAAGTTAAAAGAAATGTGATAAAAAAAGCTAATTGAAAAAAATGGAGACTTATTTAGTCAATCAATTTATGTGAAGAGATCATCACGCTCGCCGCATGACGCCGCAAAATTTTTAAAAGCAATGAAATTCGCCCTTATAGCAACCAAGTCGGATGGCCCGATGGGTCCAACAGCTGGTTGGACCGACGTGACGGATATTCATGTAATCCACTTTCGGAGTGGACTCTGCGTAGATACATATGTTCCACTTTGAGAAGGATGTGTTGAAGTTAAAAGAGATATGACAAAAAAAGCTAATTGAAAAAATGGAGACTTATTTGGTCAATCAATTTATGTAAAGAGATTATCCCACTCGCCGTATGACGCCGCATACTTTTTAAAAACAATGAAATTCGTCCTTGTGGCAATCAAGTCGGATGACCCGATGGGTGTAACCGCTGGTTGGACCGACTTGAGTACTTTTAAGAGTCTATATTATATGTCCGATGCTTAATGTCGTGCTGTCGGTAGAAGGGGTGCCATTGTGCAAAAAGTTTTTAGAACCACCTGTTAACATATTTTTATTGATTTATAATTATTCAATTTACTGCAAACACTATTTATATTTATCTTATCTTTGTATAGTATACTTATTTTAACTATGCGAAAATCATTTACGGATTTATTTCATTTTTTTGTGAAAAAGCACCCATAAAATTTAAGCGCCCTAGTGTAGTAAAAAATATGCATATTAGCACGGTGCGGCACTAACTATGTCCGCTACGAGAGTGGAGCATATGGATTATCACAATGTCAAGAATTTCCGTTTTAAAAATGGAGTGTATAGATCTTCGCAACGCGAATACATGTATTGAAAGATATTTTTTTTGTGAGAATTATTTGTCAGACAATTGCTCAATCCATTGGACATCCAGTCTTGCAGTTTTTGATTTTTTTTTGAATCCGACAGATCTGTAAATCTAACTCATATTTCTCGGATTCCGAAGCACGCGCGATAACCTCCACGCTACCGAAGAGATAAATTATTAGTTAGAGAGTAATTATTAATTATAAAGGTTTACTATCCATGGTTGAATCACGTATTCTAATCTCTTGTTTCGCAAATCAAAATAATACATAAATATAGCGGATGCCAAGATCTGACTTGTTAGTTTATACCATTTTGACTTAAGCACCAAAGAACATCTATATATTTATATTCTAAATATATACACAAACAATATAATATTATATTTTTTCCTTGTAAATATGTAGTGAATTTATATATTCACCATTCCTCTATCACCCATCATATCTGCGTGCTGATGCTAACTTATACCGTGTCGTAATAAATGTAGGGAACCCTTCAAAGTTTCAAGTAATATTTTAAAATGTTGACTAGTGTGCTTTTCAGATCAAAGCTATAGTACAAAGCAATATTTTTAAAAGTAATATAGAATATTTATTAAAGGTCAGATAGACCTCAGAATCTGTATAACGGAACATATGGATAATGTAGAGACTTTAAAATATGTTTTTTACGAGAATTGCTTATCAGTCTGTCGCTCAATTCATTGGCATCTAATACGGCACTTACACTTATTACACATTTGTGGGATTGAAACCTTCAATATTAATCTCTTATCGTTTACGTTTCCAAGCTACGGAAGATTTAATTTTGGAAGACGAAGAAAATAAAATAACGAGTAAAAACTTAATAAATATAATAAAACCGAAATCACAATAATATATTATTTATCAATAATCGATTGTGTTCAAGTATTTTTAAAACAATTCTAGTCTTATCAATACTAATGTCTACCAATAAAATGAGGTTATGTGACTGTTTTTTCAAGCGCCATTTTATGCTTGCGCCGCCATTTTGATTATCTGAGAAAATCGTGCAACGGAAGTTGTAAATTGATAATTATTACTCACTTCAGAATGCTGTTGATTTACTTGAATAACGTTCAGCGTACATAATATGTTTTCATTATGTAGCTAAAACTGACGTAAATAAAATTTTAAATCGTTATTTTTTTGTTGGTTGGAGCAAAGGTAGACGTCTGTGTTTTGAGTGTGTGGGACGCGGGTCCTAGTCCTGTAACTAGGTTAATTTATGAATTTAAAGACAAAGCTTGGACCCAAACAATGGCTTAAAAATATTACAAACAATCTTAGCACAGCCATGCAAAAATCCATACGTATTATAGCCTCACTATGAAGAGTCAAATATATTTTTCTTTTCTAACAGAAAAAAGAAAACAGATCTTGAAGTTATAAGGGAGAAACGATGAAGTATAGTCTCCCCGGTAGCACAGTTGGTAGCGTGCGTGTCTAACAATGCGGGAAATGCGGGCTCGATCACCAATCTTTCGGTTTTTAAAACATCCAAAAATACAGGACTGGATGCTCATTGGGTTGAGCAACTGTCTGACAAAAAATTCTCGTGAAAATAATCCGTCAAGACGTCTTTACATTGAGGAGATCCGTATCCTCCACTTTCGGAGTGGATATCTTCACACTGTATAGATCCATATGCTACACTTTGAGAGCGAACATGGTATTAGAAGAAGAAGAATAATAAAAAGACGCCTATCATATTCAGGCGCACTTGTACGCTGCATAATCTGCACCCTAGCACGGCTCGGCCCTAACTACACTGGCTAGGTTACATGCATCTGAACAAAAACTGGTGACGGAAATAATGTCCAGCAATTAAGAAGGTTAATAAGAAACAGACCAGTAGCCCACTGGTTTGATAGAGTTTTCTGTGACCATCGTGTGCTCGGCATGTCGAATACGATGATTGACGAGCTGGTTGGGAAAGAATCGAGGGAGTTGTTCATTGAAGTTAGCTTAGGTTAGGTTCTGTGGGCGTTTGTGATGTTAATAGTCATGAGGTTTGTATCTTGCGTTATTTTTCAACATAATATAAGACGGAAACAAAATAAAAATTACGATAATACCGGTTGAGTACTGACTGTGCGGGGCGTGACTTATCGGGCTTTTAGCCACTATGGATAATTTCAAAGTAACGAAGTCAGTGTTTATTTTTATTATATGTCACATACGTACAATTTTATAAAATGTGACTTTGTACACGTAATATAATTCACATTGCTTGAACCAATTTCTTCAATAATCATTGAGTAGGAAAGTATACATCATGGCACAATAAAGGTAAAGTACCATTTAATGATACGTTGTAAGAATTTGAAATAAAAGCAATGGCAAACTATGAAGTGTATTTTTTGAAAATAAAACCTTTTTGAAATTGAATAGATAATGTTTGTATAAGCAATAATATACTCTCCCGTATATACTTTCTAATATACTTATAATATACCTTCAGTAATGACAAATTATCCGTATTTAATATATTTACCATAGTTCAGATTATCCGTATTTTTTATTATCTGGGCCCCTCCTCCCCAGCATTAGCACGGCTAATCCAAAAAACACTGTACCCCACTTCCGGAGTAGATTTTTTCACTCTGTGTAGATCCATATGCTCCACTCCAACATGGTAATATATTATACAATCGAATCGCAAAATTTTTAGTTGATCGATACATTATCCGCTTGGCTACTAAGTGATACGTACAAAATTATTAATGACACGTAAAAATGAATTCCATGTTACTTGAAACGATTTCCTCGGCTAATGGTGACCGCTACCAATTATCTGTACATACTATTATTATTGTCCGTGGACTATTTACATGAAATTGATTTTTTAAATCGTTTAACACCACAAAATAGTTAAGTTCAGTTGTGATAGCTGTGAAAAATAAATAAATAATTTGGGAATATTAATATGATGATACGCGTGATTTCAAAATATTAATATTTTAAAAATTGACTTCCTCTAAGGTTGTTCGATTAAATTTTCTAGTTTTAAAAACACTCCTAAAGTTTTTTGCCCTCTTTTTCCGTTATTTACTCTCTCTGAGGCACTCTTCAAGGTGCCAGAATTGTCCCAGGAGCAGCGTCCCAAAACTTTGGTCAGCGTACACTAGAATGTGCGTGAACTTACTCTCACCAATTGTGTATGTTAATATCTAGCGTTACTGAGAAAAAACCTTCTCGCTCGCCGTAATATTTTTCCAGATTCTTCCAGAAATCGTGGTTTCTCGTTTTTGTAGTCAAGCTAACCTTACTTAACTTACGCCCATTTGATTTGTGCGCCTGGAGCAGCCTGTTTCAACTGCTTCTCGGTAGCTACACCATTGTCAATCGGTTATTGTTATCAGAATCAGTCAGTACTAAGCCACATAATGTAAAACTTCTTTCAAATAATCTTATTGTAATCCAACTTTGGTTATTGTTATCTATTCTGATAATCATACATGCCACTGTACAGTTATTTCTAATTGAATCTATAGCAGCGGCTTCCAACTTTTATGCTACTACGCCTTCCCGAGTTTTTCCGTACGTTTTTTAAAATTTTGGTCTCACCCAAATTGGAAACCGCTGATAAGTTTAAAACACTACGAATATGATGATTATATCGAGGAGTTCATTATGTTTAATAATTTAAGTTATTTTTTGTCCTCCACTTAATGTCATCAGCTGGTTATTGTTAAAACGGATGTATTATATTGTATACGTTGATAGTTCTGGGATAGAGTCCTTGTTATGGGCTATTCCTATACACAAAGCTGGCTCAAGGTACCGGTAAAACGAGCAGTTACCCGGAGCGCCATACGCTTAAGGGCGCCATGAAGAATCTTCCAAAAGAAAGAAAAATTAAAAATAATAATTGATATATTGTTTTAATTTTACGTTTTTAAGATAGAAAAAAGCAGGTTAACTGATATATTATTTATAATGAGAGTCACTTTTAATGACACACAAACAGCTTGCTGTCAAAAATGTTGTGCGATTTTATATATTATCTTCTCTCCTAAAGTGGAGCATATGAACCTACACAGAGTAAAGATATCCACTCCGAAAGTAGAATATATGGATCTCCGCATTGTAAAGACGTCTTGGCAAACTATTTTTCACGAGAATTGTTTGTCAAACAATTACTCACCCCAATGGGCAATCAATCCTGCATTTTCAGATTTTTTAAATCTGACAGATGGGGAATCAAACCCGCATTCTTATGATTGCTGGGCATGCACTTTACCAACAACGCAACCGGGGAGTTTATTATTGTAATTTTATAACTATATCACACGTTTTTAGATAATACACTAATTTCTATATTATTTTTTTTATAATTTAAAAAATATGATTATAATTCTAAGTGGCGCTGAAATCGCCCAAGGCGCCAAAAACCATAAATGTTTTGACAACCCTATTATTAAAAACAGGCTTTAAATTTTCAATATATAAAAGTGCGTGTGTCAGTTGCCTTGAAAACAGTGAAATACTATCAATTTATTTTGACCTTTATGTGAATTGTATAGTAATTATTATTTATAATTAACAATATATAGGTGCTAACATTTTTTCAAATTGAGGTAGGTTAGGTAAGGATCAATAATACATATCGATATTGGAAAGGAAAAATGACGTAATCCACACAGAACAAATTTTACAGGAGGCATAAAAAACGTCTTTATAATGATTTTGGGCCGAAGTCAGAATATTAAATAGACACAACCTTAAAACACACGATGACTAAAACTAGTGCTTTATTTAGTCAACCTGATATTAATTTAATAAGTTGTTTGAAAAAAATAGTAAAAACAATATGATGGATGTCATTTTTCCTTGACGCGAATTTCACAGACTTTCTCTAAATTAAAAGTTAAATTTAGATATTAATTCAGCATTTATAACTTACATCCCTTTGATAGAACGCGTAATAAGTTGTATACATTGTGATTATCGAAAAAACTGAGGATTACGTTCTTTTTCTTTTCTACAGTTGGTATTAAATTCAAATTAATTCATTACCTGACGACGCACCTGACAAGGTCGAGCAGAAATGATAGCTCCGCACGTGAGACATCTTACCATGTCAAGTTTCTGATAATATAAACAATCTATACACCTCGTTATTGGTAATAATTTGTTACTCACTGGATTAAATCGCCGGTTCGTGGCCCTCTATTCCATAGATTTTCAAAGTGGGCGGTAGAACCCTCTTGAGGGTGCTAAGGCTTTCTAGGGGGACGGTAACAGCTTCAGCAGTATTTGGAGGGCGTTTAAGCTGGTTAAAGGGGAATTTGGTAAGCGCCGGTTGGAAGAAATTAATAATTACATTATGCAAGCTAATTTAAATTGAATTTAATTATTTAATATTGTGAATATTGGGGCGGGTATCCCCCGGTAGCATATTTGGTAGCGTGCGCGAAGCAATCCGAAAAATGTGGGTTCGATTCCTCATCTGTCAGATTTAAAAAAAAATCCAAAAATGCAGGACCGAATGCCCAAGTGCGGTGAGTATTTTTTTTTCTTCTTTAAAAAGCTGGCTGTAGATCAAAAAAGATTGGGATTCTATGCTATATTCGGACATTAGATTAGCTAAGCTACCTTTAGTTAGGGATTGCTAAGTCAGGCCAGGTTGGGTTAGTTTACGTCACATTAGGTTAAGGTTTGTTGAAATATTACAGGCAAGATTAGGTCATTTTATTTTTTTGGATTTTCATGTTCTGGTACCTTTACTAATTACGACCAAGTATCCAACAACAGGGTGATATTTAAGTTTGTGGCTGTACAACAAAAAAAACCGTTCCAGATACATTACACTGGATGATACAACGTATACACAGTTGAGCAGGATGTTAAAATGCACGTGTATGTGTGTATTCGGTGATTCTTATATTGAATTCCTACACATTTATAGACTCACGTATTATACTGTATTTGTTATATACAAAACAGCTGTGTAGGAAGATTTCTCAGTCTACTGCGCACACTGAGTTTTAACCGACATCCGCCGACGCGGTGTACACGAAATCTCATCATTATTTTATATAAAAAGCTATAAATAATAATTATATGAGCTTTATATGTGGGTGTTACTATTTCTTGATATAAAAAAGACCTAACCTAACATATTTCTTGACTTTTTTTTAACGTAACCTATCCATTGAGTTATGTCTAACCTAAATTAACTTAATATCACAAGATAACCTAACCAGTGGTTTAGTCCTGAATAAAAAAGTTTTTTTTGTACCATGTTCGCTTCCAAAGTGGAGCTTATTTATATTCACAGTGTGAAGATATCTACTACGAAAGGAGAGTATTTAGATCTCGCAGTGTGAAGACGTCGCTTGTCACACAATTATCTACCCCAATGGGCATCCAGTCATGCATTTTCGGATTTTTTAAAAATCCGACAGATGTGGGAATCGAATTTGCATTCCCCGGATTGATAGGTTCTAACCTCTACGTTACCAGGATAGTAAAAAAGTTTAAAAATATATTATTTGGTAGTATACATTGAAAAGTAAATTCGATGGCAAAAAAGTGGCTTGGCCCACTCTGGTCTTATTACACTATTGAATCTAACCTAACCTACTTCTTAAATCACACCTAACCTAACTTAATCCTCGATTTACACCTAACTTAACTTATCTCTTAATTAACGTCTAACCTAATGTATTTCTTGGTTTACGCGTATTTTTACCAAATATATCTCTCAACGTACACCTAACCTAACCTTTGAGTTGCACTATAAAATTGTATGTACCATATAAGCATAAGACATTCTGTTAGGTTATGTTAGGTTAGGCTCAAGTTGAACGACAACTTTAGGGAACTTATCTAAAGTAAAGTAAAGATAAATAAATGCATATAAACAAACTATTCATTAAAATTTATATTAACAAGATATAAAAATATTGACACTGTGTAGCCAAAAGGCATTAACCCTCAGTTTTTTGAAAATTGCTCTTATTTGACAATCACAATGTAAACAACTAAAACACGTTCTGTCACAAAGAATCAAGCTGAAAATGCCGAATTATTATTAGAATTGATTGCATTAAAAAAAAAAGATGAGCCTTTAAAATTTGCATGCAGGAAAAAGAAATAAAATCTCATAATGCCTTTTATCTAAACAGGGTCAATACGAACACATATATCTTCGTAAAAAATATGTTAAATGTGTTTATGTCTCGTATTTGTAGCATACTATTAGACATTCACAGGGTTTTAAACTGGCAACCTCGGGTATCGAGCAATTTAAAAGCTCGCGCGGTACCAATTCGGCCGCCGATGCTATTACAAATAATAACATTGCCTAATTTATTCTGTTATAAAAACAGACATATGCACAAAAACAAATTGAAAGTGGATACAGAGCGTATTTGACTTTCCAAGTACCCGAGAGGTTTCATAACTGTATATGTACGTTAATTTTTAATATAAAATGAAATACTAGGCGATACCGATTTGGTTAAACTAGTCAGATATTTTGTAATCACACTGCGTTCGCCGGTCAGAGTACGTACTTATCATTGTGGTAGGAATGTTTGTATGGGCCAACTTCAGAGTAGTGTTCGTTGCGAGCCTTAATACAGCGTTTCTCAAACTTTCTTTACTGTAACACTGATATTATTAATTATTTCAATATATTATACTATTTTTTTCTTATGCATTATTTCGATGTTTATGTTTAACATTCAGAATTCTCGTCGGATTTAAAAGAATATATTACGACGAAATGCGTGTCATATAATCAGTGGTGCAGTCTTAAAGAAAAAGTAATAAAGCAGTATTTAATATTAATCCTCCCCTTTCCGTCATAGTAAAAATATATCCAAATATGAAATGCTTAAAAAAAGGTTCATACTGAAAAAATCATGCGCTGGTTAAATACTTCAAAATATCTTTTTGTTGAATATGCTTTGAAAGTAAGTTCCATGTGAAAAAAGTGGCAGGGCGGTACTCTGGCTCGAATAAAATTGCCAGGACAGACTAATTTATATAATATTAAAATACAATACAAGTGGTTAATACTATGTCACTCGAAACTATAATAACGACACGAAGGATCTACTGCAGGATAAGATATGACAGATCACTTTTATTTGCATTAGAATTTAAAAAAATCATTTATCATAATCTTCGCTCAGATTTTTACAGAAGACTCATATCACTTAGTAGTATCTTTGAAAAAGAAATGAGTACGTATATGGATATTTTAATGGCTTGACGTACGCATTGGGCGTTTTATCCTGAATAGAAAAATTGAATTATATGGTAACAGCCATATCAAATTAAACTACATCTAATGTTCCCCAGTATTTGAGAGTGCACGCTTTAGAGCCGAAGGTTGCGAGCTCGATTTATACAGCAACTGGATTTAATTGCATTGTCTGGCATCCAATTCTCGTAAAAAAAATCTTTCAATATATGTCTTTACATTGCGGATATCCATTTCCACGGTGGAAATCTTCGCGGTATGTAGATATCTATATGCTGCACTTTCAGAACCGAAATGGTGTAAAAAATTGTTTTAATATGATACAACAGAGAAATTATGATTGAGATGTAGTGATTTATAAAAATATACAATGTATGTATATTAACTCTCATATTATTGTGGTAAAAGTTAAGGTACTAAACCATAAGCATTCAGTTACACATGTCTGTTTTAAATTATTTTACTGTGCATTCAAAGTCAAATAATATAAAATAAATGCGAGAAATGAAAAAAAAAATGGTGGAAACCGAAAACTGACATTCCAAGGCACACTGAAAAACTATGTACAGCGCTCAAAATGCTACCTTTCTTCCCTTCATAATACATCATTCAAATGAGTAATCGATGTTGACTAACATACATACCAGCATCACCCAATGCGCAAACCACGTACCGATCCTAGATTTGATACAAAAAATATTGCATTAAACTTAAAAGAGACGACATATTTAAGCAGATATCCTTTACTGACTGATATAACCGCTTTAAATACTCCCTCTTTTCCCCTATGAGACTTAACAACATCATTCATATGAGTGATGGACGCTACTGTTACATGCGTACTAGTGTCATCTAGATTTAATTTGAAATAACTATGTCTGTTGATATTGATTAATATTTCTATTTCGTAATGAAATCATTAAAATTATAGGGATTTTTATGAGTATTACATAAAGTTTAATGAGCGTAAAAACGGTATATTTTGAGATAAAGTAAAATATATAACACTAACTAACTAGCCATCACACAGGTAGTAAACAAAGTTATCCAGAAAGCTTTGCCGAAAGCTAAATGAATCAAAAAGCTTTGAGAAGCCCGTCCCTTGTGCAGTGTACTGCGTGCAGTGCGATATAAAATATAACCTGTCAGTAGGACAACAGCCTTCGGCGTGAGCTTACGTCCGCTACAGCCTCAA
Organism: Rhyacophila evoluta; assembly: GCA_022683975.1. Lineage (NCBI taxonomy): Eukaryota > Metazoa > Arthropoda > Insecta > Trichoptera > Rhyacophilidae > Rhyacophila > Rhyacophila evoluta. The sequence continues at coordinate 2,486 of JAGVSQ010007070.1, read as the reverse complement.
AAAGCAAACAAAACGCCTTTATATTAACGTGCTATATACCTGTCCAATTGAGCAGGTACACAAATACACATGTAAAATAACCTACGATGAACTGTGCTTAGACATTCGGAGAACCAAAAAGTGAAATATTATGTTTTTCTCATTAAAATAATACTTTTTTATTGATATTTATAATAAATACACAATTAAAATACCTGTTTTTGTTTACATTTTACAATAAATTTAGAAAACATATAACCTGCATCTGTTTATCTATTGCCTTAACTTAATATTTTTTTATTGAAAATACATATCTATGTAAATTTAATAGTTAAGTGTATGTGATTTGTTGATATACCTGGACAAGGATACCATACGTTAGTGATCACAGATTTTTGTATTATTGTAAGTAAACATATAGTAATTATTTGTCTCCTAAGTTTTTTTATTAATTGATTGCTTGCATGTATAAACAAACAGTTTGGCGTGTGTGATCCAGGATTTAAATTAAAAAGTTGGTGTTTTGTTTTTGTATAGATTTTTATTCGGGATTTCAGTAGGTTGTAAATACTTTTGGTATGTTAGGTTACATCCATTTTAACGTGTATGAAATATGTTAAAATTAAATTAGGTAATTTATTTTTTAGGCAAATTTAATACCATTGTTTTTTTAGACGTTGTACGGTCGCCTCAATGGACGATTGGTAAGGTCTTGAGTTTCGTTGCTGGAAGTCGTAGTTATAGAAGCAATTTTAAAAATTAAATATACATGAATGGAGATTTAATGCACTGAAAAATGCTTATGAAAAATTATTGGGTATGTTCATATGCTCCAATTTCGGACACGACTCTAAAACGATAACCGCAGAGAAGTCTCCAATATTAAGTATTGATGAAGCTTTCTTATAACTAAATTAAATATTGATTATCATCAGTGGAGTGTATGGATATCCACAATAGTAAGACTTACTAAACCGTTTTTATACAAGAATTGGTCAGTAGTCGATTACTAAAAGTATTAATCTTCTAGGGATACATCTTTGAATTAAAAAAAAGGTTTATAAAGCTGAGGGAATTTAATCCGCTTTGATTACGAATTCAATTTCCACAATGGTTAGATTTAAAAATCTAAGTATGAAAGATACCCAAAGGCTTCTGAAATTAACTGATAACTGATTTTCGTAAAAAATAAGACTTACTTTCACATTGTAGAAAACCATATACTCTACTTTCGGAGTGAACATCTTCACACTGTGTAGATTTCATAAGCTCCTTTTTCAGAGCAGACGTGTTAATAAACTACATAGAATTGCTTTTAAACTTGTCGCAAAATACGTCTAAATTTTGAATAATCATTGCTATGAGTTGAATATTGATTCGAAGCCAATTATTCAAATGACATGGGCAGTGTTTCTCAACCTTTTTGCGTAGCGCCCCAATGAGAAAAACGGCTTTGGTTTTGCGACCCAATTATAAAATAATAGTTTTAGTTTCGTAACCTAATACAATATGAATAAAACAACACGATATTTTTTTTCTTAGACATTAATTATAACATTGGATTTAAAATATTTTATATTGAGAATATTATTATCTTGAGAATTTTTCGAGTCTTATTAAATGTGAAAAGCGACTGGATTTTGGATCGAGACCCATAAGTTAAGAAACGCTGGATTGTGATATTTGAGGTGTAAACTTTGGTTACCACGGTTAATCAACACTACTATATGTATATAATGAATGACCAATGACAATACTGTATAAAAATAGAGACTAGAAATCTGCATTATTTTTGCACTTTTCCGGTTAACAACGTTTGTCTATGGTGTGTCCTATTTAATAAAAAAAAATCTTTTGTTATATTTTGATTAATGTAATATGGATAAGAATGGGTAATTAATAATGGATTAGATACACCGAAATTATGTAAATTTATGCCTAATTTGTTTACAAAAGAGCTGGGTAATTGATGTGCCAACATAGTGCTAATGTATTACATACATTTTTATTATTTTCGACTAGACTAAACAATTTAAAACGACATAAAACAAAACCAAAATTAATCGCATTTTGTACACGGGATTTTTTTAACACGGCTTCGAAATAACACGTTGCTTCGTCCCCAATTTTGTTTTTGTTTAAATCCAGTAAACCCGAAAAGAAATATTACACAGACTCTAGATATCTAAAGTGATGGAGGCGATGTCGTACCAAACTAACACTTAACCTGCAGGCTACTTTTGGCAAATTTGCAAAACGCTTGACGTTTGCGAACATCAACATATTTACTAAAGTACTAAAAATTATATGCACACCTAATTTATCAACATTTCAGTATTACATATGTTACATATATTGCTTGTATAACTATCACTTAAAACTAAGATATTTAAGAAATGATATTTAATGTTTGAGAAAAAAATGTAATGTAATCCTCATCGACATTAATTAACTCATTTAAAACATACGAAAGTATTAAAAATGTTTTACCAAAACTGAAAAAAAAG
>JAGVSQ010007068.1:0-15687 GCA_022683975.1 Rhyacophila evoluta | reverse complement strand
ACCCGGGTCGCTAACAGTGATCTCACATATGGAAGTTTTCCAGTTTTAAATAATTTAGAATTCGTATAATTTCTTGTTTTTCTGTCGTCGGTAAAAATAATTAAGTTAATCGAATTCTCGACGTCACATTATTGACGATAATTTATTTTAATTTAAATTTCAGTGACTCCGGTTTAAAATAAATCGTTTTTTGTAGCATTTGCATGAGAATATTCTATGAAAAATAACAAATTGAGCTCGGGGTTAAGATAAAGCTACCATATCAGCGTGGGCGGCGTAAAACAGCCATCGGTAACTCAAAAGAACGCCTACAGTATGGAAATTTCTCCTATTACAGCTCTACGATAAAGTATAAGAATACAATATTGTAAGGCACTTCAATTTCATCTATACTATATATTACTGAGCATAGTCATCTCAAGAGAAAAGTAGACATTACACTTTTTAGCAAAATTATATACACTCATTGGTATAATACCAATCAATAAATGCTTTTTTATGTTAAAATATGAAATTAAAAAGTTTAAGTATACCATAACTAGCATTATAATTTGACAGTTAATTAATTCAGTAGTGTTCAATTCAAAACATGTTTATTTTTAAATTAACTTTTTACAAATTTTATTTATTATCCGAATAGATTTTTCGAATAAGTTGTCCAAATTTTAAGAGAAACTGCTATATTTAAAAAAAGGAAAGCTCTAAAAATTCAATAATACATTATTAAATTACAGTATTACATAAAAAATAAATAAAATCGTATGGAAAAGCTTCAAATTGTTAGAGCAGTTTTTAGGTAGGTAGTTTATTCATCAATTTATAAAATTCTAGAACAATGTTCATTTAATAGTAATTTCTTGATTCTTGTGTTTCGTTTATTTTAGAAAATAATTCATCATTTGTTTTTTGTAGTAACACACAAATTATAGAGAAAAATCGATACTCCCGTTGGAAAATGAAAGGTTAAATATGAAATAAAATTTTCACGGAATAATATGTGTAATAATATGAATAGTGTGTTGTATATGAATGTATTATGATTTGTAATTGGAAAAAATATTCTAATATTATCTTGATTAGATATATTTTTTTTAATACTAAAATTATCATTAGCATTTCATCGTCAACAGTATGCGGGCATAATTTCAGATAACTTGAGAGGATTATAAGATAGTAACTAAAGCCAGATAAGAATTCTGCGGGAAATTCTGATAGCTGTTTTTACTTTAGAACTTTAGAAAAGTCTTAAGTTAACTTTAACAAATAATAATCCACAGTTAACTTATTCTAATTGTGAAATTTTTTGAAATGTATTCTCAAAAATTTAGCTTAAAAATATTAGTGGCAGAAAATGCTTGATTCTTTTTCATAAAATAGTTTAAGCAGGTGTATTTGAATAACAAATCTGTTTTAAAATAATAAAATTAATACGTATGAAATAATTATTAAGACTAAGAAATTAGTAAAAACATTATTTTGTAATATTTGTTGAGCGTGACTGATAAATATTTATCATTATGATAAACATTTCGGTAGCTTTTTAATTCTGTGTAATTATTTTATATTTATTATTAAGGATATGGCAAAATTTTAACTAAATAATAATTTCATAGTAAATTCTTTGTAAGCCCAAGCAGTATTTTTCAAAGAAAATGAAATAAAAATATTATTTTTTACGTAATTTAAATTTATAAGTAATCAAGCAATCACTTTTTTAAGAATACTTAAGTAAAAAAATGTTTGCTTAATACATTTATCATCTTAAGAAAGTGAATAAACTTAATTTAAATTACCTGATTTCACAGAAAATTCCTAAAAAAATCATCTATTAAATTTACATTCGTTGTTTACCACATTTAATATAAAAGAAACAAAATATAGGTTTCTTTTAATTAATTTAAAAAAAATGTTGTGGCTAGTTTTTCTCGGTAGTATTTAATAGCATTTTTATTTGGATTATTTAAAAAAAATTGTCCATGATACATTTCTTGTACCATAATTGGTACCATAATATTTTATAAACAATAAATCTCTTTGTTTTGCAACTTATAAACTAATTGTGTAATAAATTAACAAAGAGATTCATGATATTCACCGAAACAGAAAACACAAAGGTATGGTTTTGTGTTCTTGTTGAATATTGACACTTACGTTGGATTAAAACAATACCTTCAACACAAAATTAATCCACCATATATTACAAAAAACCTCCAAGAATCAATATTCCAGGAAGTCTGTAGCGGGGAACAGCAAGATGATATATTATATCTACCTAATACTTCCTGTTGACGAATAAAATGAGAGAAATAACGTGTTATAGATGGTACATTAATAAATTTTCAGCACTCCAGGATATTCTAAACACATTCTTGTTAAATACTATGTGAAGGGAGTTAAAGCTTCCAGTACTAAATCATACACGCAAAGTACTGAAAGTGTGGGATTTAATGCTTAATGTGTTGAGTAATTGACTGAAAACTAAGTATCTTTATAAATATTACTGATTAATAAATTACAGAAAACTTTTTCACTAATTTCTGGCGTTGATATTTTCTCACTCTGTACACCCATAATTATTTTACTTCTAGCGCGCATCTGGTAATAAATAAAAATATATACTTGAGTTTCATGGACTAATTTAGCATTTGTTCAGAGAACAATAAATAAAAAATATTATTACGTCAATAAAACTTACCAAATTTATATTAACCACCACACCAGGTGTGACCGTTTCACCACCTTTATGCTACATGCGTGTTAATTGGCAAACTTTCGTGATTGCATGATGAAAAAATACAACCAATTTACCCGAGATTCTCCATTCGGACGTGTATACAGTTTACATAAATCTCTCAGAGGTTATAATATTTCAGTGTTTCAGAAACATAAATAAAAATTACAAATATTTTACCGTTAACTGTTGCCCATAATTTTTAGCTTAAAAATGGAATGTGTGAATTAAAAACTATCATTACAAGTATCATACATCACGTATTTATAAATGATAAATGTAACGTTATAAATTTTAGATCATCGTATACACCAAACATCAGTTTATGTTACATTTTTACCAGTGTGTATATATGTAATGTGTGTGTAAATATTTAATTTTGTACGAACAATAATAATAACAATAATAAGCAGCTTCACCTAGCTTCATCTAGAAAGCTAATTATATCACAACATTTACCAATACTAGCAAATATAAATCAATGAGCTTTATTTGAGTATATACATACATGTTAAACGACAAAAGTAAAATAAAACGCAAATATAAACGTTAAGAATTCCTATGAAAATTTTCTAAAACCTTTAGCCATAAAATCAACAATAAAAGTTATATTTTATATCAAAAATTCAATGCTTTATAACCAAACAAAAAGATTAAATTTAAACTAGAGATAAATTTAATATTTGACTGAATATCAAATAATTTACTTAATATTATTTAAATAAATACAAATATTTCATATGTAGGCGTTATAGTTACAAATATATTTTCTACAAATTCTTTTTCGTCTACAGAAAATATTCTTGATACGAGATAAAAAAATCAAGAAACCGAGGATAAGATTCGGGAAAGTTAACAAATATATAATTAGTTAAAGTTATTCAACAAACTTAAGTATAACGCTGACATGTCCATAAGTTATCTGAATTACTTTTACTCTGGAGTTAAAACTTTTTTCGAGATTATTAATAGGCAATTTAACAAGTCCTTTTACTACTTATTTTTAAAATAATTGTAAGTTACGCAACATACAATTATTTAGTCTAAAAATCAAAACGACTATGATTTAATATTTTTTTGAAAAAATATTTTAATATAAAATTAGGGTTGATGATTTATTTCATTCAAATATGTAAACGTATGTAAATTGAAATATGATATGCTCAATCAAAGTACCGTTTGGGACAGGTTTATGCAAACACAAAAGGAAGAGATTTATGGGCCCACTAACTATGAAATTAAAATATTTACTTCTAGAGTGTTTCAATATCAAGTTAATTTTTATTTAAAATTAGTTAATATAAAAAAAATCATCAAAAGATACTAATTTTACCATAATATAATCACCTTATCTTTTACACAATTATACATAGCGCTTATTGATCATATAACAAAATTAAAAAAAAAACCCTTTATTGTATTTATATCTGGGGGACTGAGGACCGTAAAGTTATTACCGATGATCCGAGTAACAATTTTGTTTTAGACATAAACTTTACATCCCCTAATTTTTTGGTTTTATTTTAATTACTTATTTAACAAAAGTCCTATGTGATCAAGATTTTTTGTATTAGTGGCTATTTTTTTTAATAAATAGTGAAAATCAAATCTCAAGAATGACTTAAAATGGTTTAGAATTAGAGTGAACTTTACAAAGAAATATTGTTGGGTTCTCAAACTGCATTTTTTTAAGCTCCATGCTTCTCAAATATTTGTATATTTTGTAAACTGTTTATCGTTTATTATTTGGGATATTATAATATTTTACTTTATCATGAGCAGAGTGTTATTTAATAATGTCATACCAAAGTTGTATTAATTTTAGTAATTAATTTTATGAATAATTATAATAATTACTTTTAAAATAATGAAACTTCTACCCAACAACTATTACATTTTGAACATATATGATATACAAATTGGAAAAGTTTCGATTAGTATAACAGTATTATACAATAATATAGAATATTTCATTTGAAAAACAGGTCTATAATGATTTCTATGTAGTTAGTTTTGATGGTTTATGTATCAACTCTTCAAATTATCATACTTAAGTGTTAGTATTTACAAATGAAATACTAAGAGACTATAAATTGTCCTTTTTGAGACGAGCTTCAATTTATCAACGGAAATTTCAAGCCATTTTATGTGTAAGATATTTTTTAAGACAGGCATAAAAATTCCTTCCAGATAAAATGGCAACGTAATTGACCATAAATATAAACTCTAAAAGCTTTCCCCACGGCTTAAGCGGTCATATCCGACCAGTAAAACTTTTTTTTTGTACTATCTTAATCGTTACAAATAATGTTTCATATAAAATCTCGCAAATGGTTTGTTGATTACAAATCAATATTAAAAGATTTGTTTGTGTTGTTTCTTATTTTACTGAAATGTATATTATTTATTTAAGCAATAATACTGCCCTATTATATATTTTGAAAAATTCAATTTAAATACATCCAATTCAATTTTCTTTAAGTGTAGTATTAAAATTTTTATCTATTGTGGGTTGTTTTTTTGAAATTGTTTGATTGAAAGATTGTTTACAGAAATTTTCGTGAAGAATTTCATAAAAAAAATGAGAAATATGCGAGATTTTTTTGAAAATTTCAAATCTTTTAAGAATTGGTATAATTTAAGTACATCATAAACAAATTGTGTATTATCTAATACTTTAAGTTGCATTAAGACGTTATCCCTACAGAAGTAAGAAATATGTACAAAAAATGATCATATTATATAAGTAAAAAACATTCTCATGATTTTATATTCAATTTTCATGAAAAAGATGTAAAAATAAAAGTCATCGGTTATTGTATAATTACAATAAAACTTTTCTATTTTACCATCATGATTTATATAAGTTATAATCCGTGAAATATATTGTAACAAGTCTATCTAAAATTAGATCCATAACAATTAAAACTTGCATCTATCTTAATTTGGATGAAAGTTATATTTTAATATCTGAATACTGAAATAAGGTTCGCTGACTTTTCATATCGAGATTAATTCTTAATTTCTTTTTCTGTTTGGATATTTCATTAGCAACATTTCAAATTCAAAATTTCATATCGAATCTTTTCGATTGAAATTTTAAAATTTAGATTTTTTTCTTTTCATTCATAAATTTAATTATTACATAAGAAAATTTATTAAAAAAATACATTTAATAACGTAAAGTATTATAGTTTATATTATTCATTTCTAAAAACCACGTAATATTTGCATATATATGCTTCGTGAGTATTTAAAATATGGAACTTAAAAAGTTTTCTCCACGTACACACTTAGAAGGACATCTTTAGAGTTTAGCGTTTAATACAGTGTGCCCGAAAACTCTTGTTGTAAAACTGTAACCACATTTTGTGATGTAAATTGAAATAGCTTTTTAATTTTGCTGAGCATTATAACTTTAGCCTATTTGAAGAAATAATGTATTTTGTTTTTGAAAATTCACGAGTAATGTAAAATAATGAACATATTTATTTTAGTTTATATAATTTAGATAAACTTGATCTTCGGTAACTCCGAAATTGGCGCGCACGCTTTGCAGGCGAATATAGTATATTTGAATTCTATAGATAGGGTTTTAAGTAGCCAAAAATCCACTACTAGATTAATGGCTTTAAAAATTGCCTAGCAACCAGTCTTCATAAAATAATCTCTAAAAAATAAAATCTTAACAGTCAAAGATCCATATGCGCCACTCTCGGAGCGAACATGAATATTATTGTTATCCGATAAAATAATTTTGTCTTTTCGTATCTTTTAACTAAAAACAATGTCATATAAATTGAACACATAATTGGATAAAATCAACTTCAATTATTTAAGTTTTGGCTGTATTGCGTATTTTTTATTTCACATTTTTCTCTTAAATTCATTTTGAGATACGTGTTAATAATTTTTGATAATGTACGATTTATTAATTAACAAAAAAAATAGTTTGCAGAAAAGATACAAAATATGTATAGTATAATTAATCAGACTTCTTAACTATGAAGTTTAATATGCTCCCCGTCATACAGTTAAATTGGTGGTTTTTTATTAATATTTTTTAAGTTGATACATTTTTAGTCTTTGTGTATGAAAAGTTAGGTCGTTACCAATTTTCACGTATGGAAAACTAAAATTGCTTACCACCAAGGCTTCTTGAACTAACTATTTAATAAGAAAGTAATTGCCTAAGACTAACTAATCTAGAGATGAAAGTAATTAACTGTTGGCATGTTTTAGTAAATAAACCTGGAATAGGTTTGTCGGTGCTATTTATCCTTACTTGACCTTATTAGCACACTTTGTGATTTAATTACCATCTATTGTTTACATGTTCTACATAGTGTGAAGATATCCACTATGTAATGTGAAAAAATGTTTGAAGAAATATATTTCACGAGAATTGTTTAATTACTCAACCTAATGGGTATCCGGTTCTACATTTTAATTTTAAAAAAAAACCGACTTATACATATTATACATTTTACATATTATTTTACTCATTTCATCAGTATATGGACTTTACATATTCGAGATATTTTTTTTTAATTAATCAAAGTGAGAAATGAAAGACCCGCGGTTATTATCTACATGCATTAAATGTTTTTTTTCTGTAAAAACATAATAAAGGCATTGAATAGACTTGAATGCTTTTCATAAATTATTCTAAGCTTTTTCTCTTTTCAAGGTTATAAGAATAATGTTATTAAAATATTCAATACATTTTGACTAGCAAAAATGATTTTGTTATTTCTAAAAAGTTGAAAACAACCGATTAATATACAGCAGCTCCGGTTTCCAAAATATTGTAAGTTTACTAAAATTTCCTGATCAAAAGCATCAACTGGAGCTTCTGTCAGCCTCTTGTATGGATTTTAGTTATTTCAGAATTTTCTTTATAAACAACAATCGTACTGATATTTACAAATTTTCAGAAACTGATGTAATGTCTAAATAATAGAATAATATTATTTATCAGTAGCTGAATAAGCTTAACTATAAATAAAATTATCACAAATGTAAATTTTTATGATATTTTTTTAAATTTAAATAATTTTTACATATTATTTTTCATAATAAAATTTTACTTGTTTCGAATAGTTTAATATTGGCATGATTTAAAATTTTTCCACTTTTTAATATATAGTGTTGATTAAATTAATGTGATATTATTCTTGCATTAAAAATATGTTATATAAAAAACAGAGAAAGTGCATAAAAAATTTAACCTAATTTCAAAGTACTCCTTTTATTTTAAAACCATTATAGTTAATAAAGACATCTAGTATACTAGCTTCTTGTAAATTATGTTAAGGAGGTATTAAGTACTTAAAAACATCATTCGCTGAAGTTTGTGTGCTCAAAAGATTTAAAAACCGCACATTCAGTATTCAACTAGAAGGCACACAAAGTCTTTGTTGTCGGCCTAATGAAAATTTAATGCATTATATTCATAATTAAAATAAGTAAAATTTTCAACCATCATTGTATTTTTCCTATATGACTGCTATTTTTTTTATGTTATAATTAATTAAAAAATACATTTCTTTGTATACTTATTTAAAATATATTAAATTTAATCAAATAATATGTTCGTTCTCCAACTATGATTATTATCATTTGAATTGAAAGTATGCTATATTTCATAAAAAGATATGTATGGTCAAATAATACAATTTTATTACATAATATATGTGTAATATTAATTCAGTGATTCTTGGTATTGGATATTTAAAAATCTGAATTAATAAAAGAAAATATTTATATTTTGATAATATTTATTATTCTGGGTATTTTTTCATCAAAATATTATCAATGGTATTTTATTGTTCTAAAAATTGAAATTATATTACGTTTATTATTTTTAATTTATTTGGTGAATGTTTTATTTTAATATTTGCATGAATGGGTTTAAAAGAGTGAATAATGGTGGGCGATAAAGTGACGTTCTTTGCAAGTGCTGTTTTTTACATTCGTTCATTTTACGATAGATGAATTGTTTTGCTAAATTAAAAGAAATACAGATTTAAAAATTTTAATTTTGATTTTGTGTTATTAAACATTATTTATTTCAAAATATAGCTCTGCTTTATTTTTAAAAACAACTTATCTTTAGAAAACAATTTGAAATTGAAAACTTCAAACTCTCACTTCTTATTTAGTTGAATTAACTTTACACCATGTTTCATAATAATATTTTCGTACTATTTCTTGAATGTTTACAAGTATTTTTTTTATTAAATATCAATTTTGGTAGCAGTGACATTTATCTATCTTAGTCTGATACTACTTTATATCTGTCGTAGTAACTTTTAAACAATGATCATTTATCAAATATATTTAAATGTAACTTTCCAGTAAAAGATTAATAACTATTTCCATAGTGATATTTAAACTCAATTTAAGAAATTTGTTCCCTGATTAGCATTAATAAAACAAATATTCTATTTTTTTATAACAAAGATATTCGTTGATTTACCTAAATATATAAGGAAAAATACTTGAATAGTGCTAGAAACTTAAAGTTCCTTTAAAAGCTACTGAATACCAAATCTCACGTGCTTTACAGCTGCATTAAAATAAAATGGTCATAATGTACAAGTATGTTCAAATTGGAAAGAAAAAGTCTTGGATAGTTAATAAATCGTGTACTAACAACCATTTGGCTTGAAAAATAATCTGTCATCATTATTCTTAATAATATAAAGTAAAAGGTTCCATATGACTCACGGTAAACATAATAAAAACAAGCTTGACCATTTTTAATATAAAAAGTAATATTTTCATCACAAATAATAACTAACATTGAAAATTTAAACACTTTAAACGCTCAATTGAATTTCTCAGAATAAATATAAACAGTACAATAAATAAATCAGAAATAAAAGATATAGATCTACGCAATGACATAATCCATATCCCGACAGTTTTTTTTTTTTTGAAGAAAATTGGTTCATTGGTGAAGTCAAAAATTTTTCAGATTTTCTAAAAATCCAGCAGACATAAAAGTATACCCACATTTCATGGATGTTAATATCTCGGCCACCAGGAAAATTCCATTATATAACAAAATTTAAGCATTGACGAAGCTTAATAATAGAAATCGTACGTATTCTTGTAAACACCAAGCAAGGTCACTGGAAGCTTCTCTTGGGACACTTATTTTACATAAACACCACATTTGTTACGTAATAAAACACTTTGATAAGCGGGGTGAAAATATAAAGGACAACGGACAGAAAAAGAAGGATGAGTTTTAACAAGTGAAAAAAGTATTTGTACGAGTTTTGAATTTTCTACGCATTTTTAGTTTTTTTTTTTTTTGCATTTACTAGTCTTAATTATTGTTTAATAGGTGAGAAGGTAAATATTGCATTGTTCGTGAGTCGTGTGTTTGTTTCAAAAAACATATTTTGTGCGCATCAGTAGACGTGTACATGAATGATAAGGTTTGATAAATGGAATCTTAGCTTTGTCTGAGCCTCTTTGCTCTGGTAGAAGCTGTACTTAAGATAACGCCGCCAATTCTTGACAGCATAATTAAATCGTTCCAAGTTGAAGTTTCCTACATCAAGCTTATCGTTATAGCTGTTTAATAGGATAAGAAGATTATTTAAATAAGATAAAAGATGTTAACTTCAGCTTTATTCTAATTATGAATACCTTTTGTTAAAATACACAACTTTTAACACCCAGTTTTATACTCTGCGCTTGCAATAAAAAGCCGTACTTGCAATTTCTAATTGAAATTTTAAAGACAACTTTACAACTAAAATTAAAACCGTGAAGTATACATGTATATATTTATATATGTATAACCACGTCCGTTTTGAAAGTAAAACAAATTGATCAATACAGTTTGAAGATGTACACATAAGGAGTATGTATTGATCTTCACGATACGAAAATATGTCTTGGTAGAGTTTTTCACACGAATCATTTGTCAGCAACTGTTCTTATCGATTAGACATCTAATCAAGCATCTTTAAATTTATCAACTCAACTGCTTGGCAAAATTTAGAAAATGTGGGATTCAAACTCATAACCTCGGGTCCGATGGTCGGATAATCTAACTTATCGGCTATGACTTTTAGTTCCAAAGCAGCAACTCTGCTATCTAGGTGACAAAATGAAATATTATGGGTATGATTCCAGCTTATTTTTGAAGTAAAATTGTATAAAGTTTTATAAAACAGAGAAAGATGGAAATAAAAATAAGAAACTTAGGATAACAAGTATGCGAATGAGTTTTTTTGTAGATATTTTTTTTTTAAAAATACTTCAATAAATATTTAAAACAAATGTATACACAAAAAAACTTAATAAATCAACTCTTTTAATCTTTATGTCATTGAGTTTTTTTTTAACTTTGAAAACAAAAATTGAAGATTCATTTGTCTATGTTAAAGTAGATATGATAAATGTGGAGTCCATTTTTTTAGTAGACAAATTCTAAATGTTTAAGTATTTAAAACTTAAATTGCTTATGGATCTACACAGTGTGAAGATATCCACTCCGAGACAGTGTAAGGAATCTTGAATCTATTTTACTAAAATATTTATGGAAACTTAAGCATGTTACCCAATTAAGAAGGTACTTCCAAAATATCAAAAAAACATATAAATTATTTTATATCTATTGTATTGATATCTACCTTATAATAAACATTCAGAAATATAATATGCTGCTTAACATATTATATACGTATTAACAAAGTAATATCATTATTGTTATTACGATTGAGAAAATCCCAAAATGACCCTATCGTTTTTAAAGTAAATATCTTTATATAGATTCCACTTTCCGCCGAAACCTTTCTATTAAATAGAGCTGCCGTAATTATCCTTGTAGTAAAAGGCTGTATAACATATATTCAATCAAGCACGTATCAGTTTAATGTATGGTTACATGGAACAAGAGAATTCTGTTTTCAGGCCTCCATAATTATCGTGATTTTTTTAATATATCTACTTTATTTTTTCAAACACTGTTAAACTAAAACTTTCCAAATAACTAATTTAAAATAAAATGTTGTTACATACCTTATACATATTTAAATTGACTCATGAATAGGATTTTTTAAATATGCATATATTAAAAAAAATCTTGTCCGAATTTCTCGAGAAATTGAAGTGATAGGAAAATTGATTATTTCGAATTAATTTATAAAAACGATAAAGCCTCGCAATACAGAAAATAAATTTATCGTATTCAAAAAAATCTAAAAATGTAAGACTGAACTGGGTTGGGTAATTGTCTGACAGACAATTCTCATTAAAATAATATGTGGAGACATGTGGATAATAAGACAAGACAAGAAATTATGGAGATCCATATCTCCAACTTCGGAAATGGATATCTTCACACTGTGTAGATTCATATGCTTAATTTTGGGAGCAAACGTGGAATTTAAAAAAGAATCAGTTATATTCAAATAAATAATGTTTAAACTACACGCCGGTAAATGAAATTTACGTTTGAATTTTTTTTAATTGATTCTTTTTTTTGCATTTAGAAAGTTTCATGAATTATCAATAATTGGCAAATAATTATTTGATTTCAAACAATAAAAAACAAAAACAGTTTTTAACTACTATTCAATCAAATTAGTCTTTTGTGATATTCAATTATTTTCAATTCAGTGGAAAACTTTTTGAACTAGAGATGAGATTTTATAAACTTTTTCTCGGCACAACAAAAATATTTTAAATCTACAGCTCGCCATGGTCTAACTGATATTAAAATCGCTAAATATTGGACTTTAGTCAAATTTCTGGCTAAGAATTTTTTTTTCCCAATCAATAGAATATATTATATGACATGGAGCTTAGTACATTATTTATTCTGATTTATTTTTTCAGTTCTCAATTTCAAAAACAATTTAGCCATATTTGTTGTAAGTAAAATACTTTTCAATACTGCACTAGAACCAAAAACGCAATAAAATTATCCATTATTAATTTATTGTTTGTTCAAACTATAATTATTTATTTCATATATTATCTTAAAACTATAGCAGTTAATAACAAGAGGTTTTTCTTTTTATTATTACTACTTTAAAGTATATGTGGTCTACCAGAGTAAAAGTGGGCTTTACAATTCTAGAGAATTGTAATATGTAGTATATAGGTTAAAAGTTTTTAAAAATTACATAATATTATTATGAATTTGACAAGAGAATCTGAATAACAAATTGATTATATCGATTACTTCATTTGCAGACCAGCCAATTCCGTCGGTGTAAAATGTGTATAAAACTTTGGTGAATATGTATGTTACTTACTGCATGGAATTGGCTGGGGTGTGCGGGTAATTTTACATATTTAGATTAATTTGTTAACTCTGTGCGTTCCGGTACGATGAAAAATTAAGCCTGAATAAAATGGCATCAACATTGGTTTTTCGACCGTGAGCAAAGTAATCTGGTTTCTATAATAGATTAAGCCATCATATTCTCGAAATAATTTCTTTAATAACACACTGACGGCTATAATCACTCTCATACAAATAATAACCAGAGCAATAAATATGTATGAAAAGAATAGATGATCAACTAAGAAAATTGATAAAAAATCTAAAAAAATACATTCCAGCAAATAAAATGATCACATTGTTACAGGCAAGAGCAATATGTGTCATCGTCTTGTAATCCGAGAAAATCTACTCCCATTTACTTGATTGATGATCTCATAATAGAGGTATACCAGTTTTTCATATGCCTTTAAAATTTCTTTTTATTGATCATTTTATATTTCAAAATTCATTTCATAGAGTAATATTCCTGTAATATAACACTTGTATATCGAATTTTAATAAATTAATTTTAATTCATATTGTCTTGGATAATAAAGTCTCAATATTTACATTCATTGATATATAATATGCATTACAATTATTATTATAATTATAACATTATTTTTTTGCCGTCAAAAAAGTATTTACCAACTGTTTTATTAATAATGTATATTATTTAAAATATAATAAAGTTACAATGATCAACCTATATTGACTTATTACTTATAACACACATTTTAGAGAGAAAATTAATTTTACATAGTTAAATTTCATATAAACAGTTTTTCAAAAATTCAGTTTGATATACATCTTAATAAAACAATCAGTCGTATAATTGTAGAAATTTAATTAAACATCATTTGATTTTGTTATCTGGGGGAGCGAATAGTTGATGGGAATCTTCTTACGCAATGTTTTATGATAAACAACTTCATACTCGTATGATGGAGAATTCTGTATTCTTTGTTTGGTGTTTATATAAATTGAACAAAGCCTTGGAAAAATACAGCTTGATTAAAATCATAAATAACGTCGTGTGGGATACTATTCAATTGATTTTTTTAAACTAACCATGTAAGTATAATACTTTATGCTCGGCACATATTTATGGTATTAAATTAATGGAATGAAACAAAATAAATTACTTTCGTGAAGAAGGAATCAGTATGTATTTTTTGGAACTAAAGAAGAAATAAGAGTTTTGTGCTACATACAATATTTATTTCATGATAACTCACGTATTTTTTTATTGATGTAATCATACATATAGAATATGAAAAGGCTTTGCTATGGGTACGATATATTATGAGAAGACGGTTATAAAAGCAATAAAGAAATAAAAAGATTGGTTACCATAAGCAATATTTGAGAATATTATTTCAAAAAAGAAAAACAATGCATCTTTTTATTATTTTATCAATAACTTCTACCCTTAATAAACAATGTGTTTTTTTTTTATAAATATGCCTGTTAACTTATTTTGAAAACGACTCATAAGTTCCTTCAAATTTATTGAAGTTTAAGTTATTTACCTTATTACAAAAATATTATAAATTGATTTGAAGCTGATGGTCTCTAAACTTACCTTATTTGTAATATTGAGAAGTTTTGAGCTGAAGGTTTTATGTTCAAGTCCAGTTATTATAAAATATTTTTTGAAAAGTTTGAATTATTTTAAATATGATTTTTAAAAAATCACATAGAAAAAATAGAGTAACTTTTATAATAATAACAGTAAATAAATAATAATAAGAACTTAGGGACTTGGATGTCTTATAATTGAGAAACTATTGCATTCAAAATCGTGTTCAACATGGAATGAACATGGTTGTAGAATGTATAAAATATCATCTTTTATTCTAACACTTATTTTAAAAGTCGCACATAATCTTGAATAATTTTGTCTTGATATATGAATTTTCGATTTGAAATGTCTTTCATGAGAAAGTGATTTACAAAGCTTTGCATATATACTATAAAGCTCATGATTGATGATTTGATTTACATATTTCAATTTATATTCACACATTTAACAGCATGGTGTGATCTTTTAATTGGTAACCTACTTTTACAATTTATTTCTGTAAATATTGCATAAAACTAAAATAATTTGAAATTAAAATATTTTATATCTTGCGTTTATGCAAAACATATTTTATAATGAAATGTATTATTTAAGATAATCATATTTGACCCAATGATATTTTTATTGAATAGAAAGTGCTAACCATCAACCCGCCCCGTCCTTACACCTGGCTGTAATCAGGCGTATACCAGAGCAATGATATCGAAAAGCGATCTACTTTACTCGACGACAATGTCCCAGAATTAAATAAAAACCAACCAAGGGTAAGCTTGCCACACACAAAGTGTGCTGAAGTTGAAAAAATTAAATGATAAAAAAAAACTAATTGAAAAAAATGGAGAAGGTTTTTGGTGTGAAAAGATCATCACGCTCGCCGTATGACGCCGGAAACTTTTTGAGAGAAAAAATTCGCCCTTGTGGCAACCAAGTTGGATGGCCCGATGAGTCCAACAGCTGGCTGAAAGAAATTTTCCATACAAAACGAAAAAATTTAACTACGAGATCGAAACTTTTTCGATCGTAGGTACATCCGTGAAAGTTCAATGCATCAGATTGAGCTTAGGGCGAACGATA
>JAGVSQ010007067.1:0-15688 GCA_022683975.1 Rhyacophila evoluta | reverse complement strand
AATCTGTCAAGACGTCTTCACGTTGCGGAGATCCATATACTCCACTCTCGGAGTGTATTCTTCACTTTGTGTTAATCCATATGCTATGCTTTGGAAGCGAACATGGTATACAAAACATATCGGATCCAAAACTACATTATTTATTGTGATCAAAAAAATGTTCATTATCATCGTAGATACCGTTTTCGGCATGTTTATGAATATAAACGAGTATCAATCTATATAGTATTGAAACATGATACAAAATACTTTCGTTAGAAAAAATCGTTGCTTTATTGACGTTAACTGTACTATCACTACAATCTTTGAGCACCCGAATGGTGATTTTTGTATGTTGAAATATCTTTTTCTACTTCTTCGTTGATATTTCGCCATCAGTCACTCATAACTCTACGGTTTCAAGATACAGATTGCAGGATGTATTCCGTATTTCAAAATGCTGTTTATCGTGCGGTTATTCTACTCAACAGATAACCTTTGACCTACACCATTTGTTTATATACATCTGTTTCAAATCTAAGACGTATTTTTTTTAATAATGACGATAAAAGAATAAAACAAAAATTGTTTTCATTGAAAAAAAATATATTTATTAAAAAATGTGATGAAAAATTTCAAGGGAGCACATTAAAAGAAACGTTACGATATAAATATGTAATAAAATGCTCTTTTATATTTCCTTACAAAAGATTTGGTATGGTTTATGACTTATTTGATACATTAAATCAAAGCCTGTACTTTGCGGCTCTCAGAAGGGGGAACTTATCGCCGGAACAGAGTCCTCTGAAGTCATCAAGAGACAAGTCGTTAATAGCAATACCACCGAGACCCTTGGCCCTGAAAAATAAAGATTCTATTAATATTATATTATAACACGCCTTTCAGCTCCGGAGGTTGCGGGTTCGAATTACACAGTTGCATAAAAGATGTTTTGCAGGACTGGATACCTATAGGTTGAGTGATTCACAACCAATTTACACGAAGTTTACGTCATGTTGTGGACATTTAGTTGTGGATTATATATTATAATATTTTGGTAGTTTTAATACATTTTTATGTAGATCGATTTTTTTTTGACTAGGTCAACATTTTTTTCTAATACAGACCTTTTGGAGCACCACAGCGATAAAACCTATTAACAGATTTGTTTTACGAATATTTTCTCTTCAACCGATTAATTCATCTATGCCATTTATCTAAATACATGGCAAAAGTATTTGGAATTGGATATTTGAGGTTTTTTTTAGTAAAAACTGGACTTCCAGCTATGTACGATTAATCTACGTTTAACATTGAGTAATTTGATAATGTGACGACGCCGGTTTTGGTATTTAATAAAAAATATATTGAAATTAATCTACGGTATAGGTCTCAATAAAAGTGATTAGTTGATGTATTTTTTTCAAAAGAATTCTCTATTTGTTTGAATATTTTGATTATATTTACTTGACGTAAGCAGCTTTGTTTCCTGTAGTGTCAGCATCTTCATATCCAACCCAGATACCACCTTCACCATTACTATCAGGTTCGCGGAAAGCATAAGTTCCTGAAAATAAAAAATAATATCACAGTTGAATATGCATTTTAAGTAATATTACTTAAGTCAATAAATAGAGATTGCATTAAGTAAAGTTTGTGCAAATATCGACAATGTGCAAAACAAACAAGTATATAAAATCCTTTATGAAGATTTCTTTTAATGAAAAATGAAATGAAAAATTTAAATGAAAAAAGCAAGGGAGGCTTTGAATGATGTTTCTCAATGCGTACCGAATCTTTTGGATAATTCATCGTCGTGTTCGAAAGTGTCTTCTGAAATAATTATAAATTTATAATAATATATAATTATAAAAAAATCCATTACTTATTTCACGTATAAGAAAAAAATCTACATAAAGACTTTTAAAATATACTTTCTAAGATACATTTACTATTTAGTACCCAACTTACCTTTATTTCTAATATTAAGATAATGAGTTATTTTAACATCATATTAAGTTTTGAATAAATTTTCATTCAGTCGAAATTCATTTTTGATTGTATGTGATATTGAAATGAATTTTTTTCAATTCACACATCAAATGAAAGAGCTAGAAAATATATAAAAAGAATCGCTGGTCCTTGAATTTAGTGGTCGCATAAAACTGACCTTAATCTATCAAATACTGAATTTATGAAAACTTCTTTTAGATTTTTTAGTGAAAAAAAAATGTGTTTTTCTGTCTAGAATCTAAATTTTATTTCTACGTTATATATAAATATGCAAAATATTTAACTTAACAACAAATCTATATAACGAAGCGTTGTGTAATTATTTATACAGCGAAACTTACAAATAAAATATAGCTGTTAGTCCTATCTCAATTAGATTACGTTTAAATGAGAATATTAAATTTCTCAGTATAATACATTTTACGTGATTTAATTTGAAATAACGTATATAAATCAGGTTATCTTACCGTATCTCTTGCTGGGATCGGTAACCTTTCTCAAATGGGTATGGAGTCCTTTTTGGTTATTGGGGTTGGTCAGTTTGGAGCACACTTCGGGGAAGCTCAATAGACCGGCCTGTTTGGTGTAGGGTCCTGAAAAATTAATTGAATTTAATATTTTATTTTGCTTATATTTTGGTAGCATACAACACAGTGGCTGAATTGATAAGTGTTCAAACTTGTGAAATTCGCAGTTATGCAGTTCCATAAAAATATAATAGAAAACACTTTACTTTCAAATGGCAGTTTTAAGCTGTGGGCGAAGAAAGACTAGTTTATATACTGATACTCTTAACTGTCATGTTTCGAATGACTACACATACTAATAATCTCCTGAATATTTTTCATGTTCATGTTCACAGTTGCATTTTGTACCTTCTGGTGCTGGGCCTTCGACTGTTATTGGTGGAACTCCGGCAAGTTCACTATCAGGAGTCATCATCCAGGTTCTGGCGTACGTCGGGATTCCCAACACAAGCTTATAAGCAGGGACAGCATTCCTTATCCTGGAAATTTTTTAATTAATAATTTACTACCTTTACAAATTTCATTAAAAATACATATATTTTATAAGCACAAAGATATTTCGACAAAGCAATGGAAAATAATACCAGTAGATAGAGCATAAGCTTGCAATAATTTGTGTATGGAACGTTTATTCTGAAAGTGGTACTATTTAACTTACCACCATGTAACAATACTGTCAACATTATGCTCTGGATTCCTCTCATTCAATTCATAAAGAGGAGCAGGGTAATCAGCTTGTTTTGGATTGCGGTCAGGTGTATAAAAATCGTATCCGTCAAGGATAACAAAGTCTAGGTAGTTCATAATGGAGTGAGTATCGAAGTAGTCTGTAACAAAAATTCATAAAAACGTGTTACTAAAAAACAACCCAATTAATCACTTGCGACTAATTTATTATAACATTTTGACACTAGTCTCGTGTAAACAGGTTCTATTTAGAAAACGTGCTCTAATTAAAAACAACTAATGACCGCCATTGTAATTTATTATGATCGTATCTAAAGCAAAATCGTGTAATATAACTATATAAGGTAAGTGGCCTTTGATGTGGGTCTTTATATTTTTTAATATTTATTGTATGAAAACTTCTTTGAGGTATAATAAATCTTGCTATTTCTATCATTATCTATACATAATAACTCAAATGAATATATATTTCGATTACGTTTTTACAAATATAGGTAAGAACAAAAACATAAAAAATATTAATTAATTTAATTTGATCAAAATCGTTAATGTTTTCAAAATATCAAAAATATAAAAGTATTAAAATATCTAATGCCGCGGTGACCACTTTGCATTTCTTGATCAAATAAATATACTGATTAATTAATTGCTAACTTTCATTTATGAAAAAAGATTTGGAAATAACTTACGACTGCTGTTGACGCTTGGTAACACAGTGGCTGTCATCAAGAAGTTGTCTGGACGAATGGCGTTTTTCAACTCTTGAACTAGCTTGGAGAATCCTAATTTGTGCTCTTCAGCTTTCTCGTCGAGGATGCTGTCACCAGTAAATACATGCTTGAATCCATGCCAGAATGACCCTGAAATCCCCACTCATCGTGAATAAAATGTATAGTATTTATAATCGCTCTTAAATAAAATGTGTAACATACAAACGTACAATTTATTAACTCATAGATAAGTGAAGAAATAATTATTATAATAACCATAAAATATATATAATTAACAAATGAGGGATATATTTTCAGAGTGGACAGATTCTACTAAGCCAAAAAGTACAGGAGATGTTTTAAAAAATATTCTTTTGTACAGTAAATAGGTTCTTGTA
Organism: Rhyacophila evoluta; assembly: GCA_022683975.1. Lineage (NCBI taxonomy): Eukaryota > Metazoa > Arthropoda > Insecta > Trichoptera > Rhyacophilidae > Rhyacophila > Rhyacophila evoluta. The sequence continues at coordinate 11,374 of JAGVSQ010007067.1, read as the reverse complement.
TATAAGTAATCAAGAATCATGTAGCATGTAAATCAGTAGAAAACAATAATTTGCAAAACATGCCAAATTTGTCTTTTATACAAAAAATACTTAATCAAAATGATCGACTTTGAATTGTAAATAGTGGAATAAGTCCACTTTGAAAATATACCCCTCAAATAATAAAATTGTTTTTGTTTTGAGACAGCTGATTACAATTTCGAAAAACTAAGATTAAATCGAAAATTTTTCCATGTAAAAATTAACTTATGGTTGAAACAGTAATATAATATTATAAGCTGAATTTTTACGAACATGCATCGAGAGAATTGCTAGTATGGCAGAAATCAATAAATAATGCAGAAAAACAATGGTATTCATTTTAATTGTTAATGTTTATCATATTGGCGATGAACCAAATGTATCGCATGAAATGTAACTATTCAAGGGGCTCCATACTTAGCAACCCTAATTACAACGAACTAACAAACCGACTAGGTATGATACAAAAACCTACGAAGGCCTTCACTTTATCTAGCAGTAAGTTGACACAGACTGGCACTAAAAATAATGTCGAAAACTAAGTGACTAATCATCGATCTCATAAAAAGTAAAAAAATCTTTTTGCAATGACAATAACAAACGATAAATTTACTATGGTGTGCAATTTAATTATATGCAAGAGCATGCAAATGTCTTAATGACTTTTGATTTGACAAGGTTGCACTCAATACAACGCTGTGGTCATAATTATTTAAATCAACTATTAACTAAAGATGTAGGTAAGAGTAACATTGTGTCTGAAACTTCAAAGGCAGGCATAAAGAATTTTAGAATACCTTAATACACCAGCTTAGTAAATTATTATGTGTATCCTTGTTAAGAGCGACAATTATAATTAATACTTCTTTTTCAATACACTAGTAAGATAAAATAATATAGGTGGGTGTAGTTATTAATTTAATACTATTTTTTACCAATAAAGAAAATGAATAACTAGCATGGAGACTTTTCAAGTTTTATATAATACACGTGTTTCATTTACCGGTGGTAGACTTTATGAACTGTAAATACCGATTTAGTATCTATTGGCTGAAACCTGCAATCCTACTATGTAAAAAAGATATGATTTTTTAATTAAAAACAAAAAATAATTATCCAACATATATTTTATACAAATCTGTCATGTCTTATAATAAACGTTTTATGTGATCTACGAGTTCATTGTTCAAATTCATGTTTCTTTTTAAATTATGATGAATTTGAAGGACAAAACCGAATCAATTTACTGTATTATAAATATGAGAAAATTAGAGACTGATTTTTTTTAATTTCCTCAGCTTATTTCTTGTAAAAAGTGACTTATCTTATGAAAACCGACTGCCAACTTGTATGATACTCATATTATACAGGTGTGAGTCATTCGTTAAATTAAATCATTATTCTCTCATAACATTTGTGTGGTTGACTTTGCTGAACAATACAAATGTATCAGGTGACAATTTATTCAATGTCATACCAATCAGAGATAATATATTATGAGTTATGACACATTACCAGGGCAGAAAAACAGCCAGGTACAGAAGAGAATTACTAGAATACATCACTTTTTTCAAGTTAAGTTTACCTACCGTGCGAATACCTACGTACAACTATTTATACTTAACCATTATAGGTATTTCTAATCTGGTTGTATTACAATTTCATGATGGTATACAAAAATATTGACATTATGCCATATCATACCAAAAATATATCTATTTCCGTATAAAATTATTAAGCTCTTTAAGTAGCGAATCTTTTAGGATTGATATGCGAAAATTTTGTGACTTTACATGAATAGTGATAACAGAAGAAAATCGTCAGAAAACTAGCTGTATGTGCAATACTCAATAGTTAATAAAAACCATACCATACTTTCTTCGTTTAAGACGTCATATCATAACAAAAGAGATAAACACGTAGGTAACCGGATGGTTAATCTATGTGGTCATTTTAATCTAAAATGTATGTAAAAAAACGCCAAATTTAATAACAAATATTTCAATACAGTCAATTCATAAGTTAAATCAAATTATATTAGGTGTGTCAAGAGAAGTTGCCATGCACTCGTAAACAAACTATAGAATCAATGTAGACCATACAAACATGGCTCGTCCGACCATGCCATTCATTATTCCATCAAGAATCATTCAGAAGACATTATTTTTGCATCACCCATGAATATATGACTTCCGGCTAGTCATAACTAAGTGACCAGTCACCTATATGGAATTTTCAATTTATTTTAATTTCGATTTACTCGCTTAAAAATAACCCAATCATTCTTGAGCGAATTATTACATTTATACATAGAAATAGACAATAGTTATGGCATGGTTTTACAAAACTAATATCTAAAAATAATATGAAATTTCCATTGAATCTGTGGAATATGAAATTAGTTGAAGATCTCTGCAAATTATGCATATTCAATTATTGTCTCTTGACTAAAACTTCTCGCAAACTATGATGCCATTGTCACTTGGGTCTTGATAATACATTCTCGATTTAAATAAGGTGTAAATAAGCACCAGTTATCATTATTTGACAGGTGAAACACGTGACTAGAATTTAACCTTTTGAATGTTAAACAGCAATATATCGTTACTAATGATATCGTCGGGCAATGCTACCAGCAATCGCTCTGTGCTTGGCACCTGGCTTTTTTTTGAAATGTCACCCATAATAAATAAGACGTGTTCTATTATATATTAAAAAATATATTTCTTTGTTTTTTTAGATTTATAAAAACATCATAGAAGCCAAAGGATTAAATCAACTACTATTTTTAATAAGCTGTCTATGAAATTTATATTTAATGAAAAATAAATTATTTATTCCTGAAAATTTTGGGAATATAAAAAATCTTCCATAGACTTCTCATAAAATATATTTTCTTACCCAGGCTTCCGCGGATCTTCTTTGGCTTGACCTTGGGGAATTCCCAAGCGAGATCGATTCCATCGAATCCATAGTTCTTCAAGATGACCACGGCAGAGTTGATGAAAGCCACTCTAGCTTCTGGTGTTTCAACCTAAACAAGATATTGAACTTTGTTTACCAAGATAATTACAACATTTTCTTGTTTTCGAAATTTATACTAGCGGAACAATGTCATGGCCGACGATCATTAAATATAAATGGCATAATATACTGAATTAGGAACCTCTGAAGCGTGCCCAACCGCGAATTTTATTAAATAAGATTATTTTTTTATTTAATATTTTTTTGTGATGCTATTATAAAGTGTTTATTTTTTGTAGTCTTAAAAATATATTCTTATATATATATACACACAATAAGTATTATCATTATAAAGATTGAAATAATAACTAACTATTCAAGCTAAGGTCACATTCTGATTAGAAAGTGGACAAGATCGAAAAATAGATCTTGGTCATTATCTGCATAATTATATATCTGATAGATTGAAACATTAATTTGGCACACAAACTTAATGGGATACAGTTCAAGTTTAACAGGCAGTAGAGTTTTGATAAGTATTTTTTAAAAATACCTGTACAATAAATAGGGCTGCAGAAATAATTTACTCGCTGTTTGTTCACTCTTTTAGATTAGGTTTAGTACAATTTTAGATTATAAAAATGTTATTTTACGAAAAATTTAAAATATTGATTGCATATACATAATATTTATTAAATAATATAAATCAACAAGCGAATCTCAATTTTTAAATGAACTTTTCAGGATAAGTAATGTATCTATTCGACGCTCTCTTTCTTATTCAGAGTTTTATTATTATAGTAATCACATATACATGCGTTGCACGTAAATAATCAATTACTCACGTTATTTAACAAGATTTATTGCCATCTATGTGTGGCTTACCTACGGTTATATAATCAATTCACTTACCAATGTCAGGTACTTCTCAGTGTCGTCGGTGTCAGCGTCGCCACCGACCGACAGAAGAATCTTGAGAGCTGGGAACTTCCTCTTCAACTGCGTGATAACCCTGTAGTTGGCGTGACCTTGGTCAAGGTCAAGGCTGGGATTGAGCGGTACCATTTTGTGGGTAGCGACATCGATTCCGGCGTAGCCGTAGATGAGATGGGTGCAGTATGGAAGAGCAGGATCAAGATCTGACGGCAGCATCTTTGCCTGGGCTAAAAATAATACAAATATTATATTTTATAATAATCTAGAGTCACTTCGAAATGTTAACAATTTTTATTTGGCGATAAAAAATCTTTCTACTGTATATTTTTCTCGTCAATTATATCTTTGCATTAATACGATTGCATTCATATATTTTTTATGATTCTTTAATGCATCTATCTTAAAGCGGTGGCTGTATTATCAATATATATAACTCATATTTCTGGAATAGCACCACCCCCAGTAATTTTAGCTACAAGCTGCCAGTACTTTTTCACTATATATCCCAGTAAAATTGTAAGCAGTCCCCATTTTAATGAGTCCCCCTGCTTCGTTTTGAACCGATGTATTTCGGCGTAACACATATTCCAGATAAAACAAAAAGTGATCGATTTTATTCGACGGAAATTTGCTGGAAATTATCATTCATTATCCAAGAAGTAGAACACACTAAGTTATCAAGAGTGCTCAAGTTAAAAAAGATCATGTTACGGTTCAGCAAGTATATGAAGCTATCACCACTTAGCCATATGCCGTACTTATTTATAAAAAAAATAGTTTTGTTTGTCATAAGAAATATGTGCCTCGTTTCTCGTATTAAATAGATAACTTTTTAGATACATAAATTGAGTTTTTTTTATGTATCATATCATCTAAACTGCAGATTATCGGTCCTAAAATAATGCATTTTCCTCATTAATTGTGAATCCGTTATTTGCATCATAGTTTCGTTACTTTATTTAGTTTCATTCGATTTTTTTAAAATTATTAATTGAATTTAATTATTAAACTATTACATTTATAAATTACCATATTTCACTGAAAGTTTGGTATGGTATGGCTGAAAGTTGCAATGTATAAAAATATCACCTCGAAGAGTGTGGATCTTTGTTGAAAACATATTAATTAAAAGGATAACAACACTTGTCGTGTGGTCATACCTTTACGAACGAAACCGATTGTGTTAAAAATAGCATGTTGTGAAAAATAACATGAAAAAACATCAAACTAATCGACTCTGCGAGAGGACAAATGATACATCAATTTAAATATCGTATGTAGAGAATACACAAAAGGTATGTTACGGAAATTGTACACATTAAATTTATTTATAGGATTTGCAGTTGCTCAATTGTAATCTGCATATAAACTACGTGAGATTCTGTTTCTCAGTACGCTTTAGATATAATTTGCAAATTACACAATTTTACTTGGCCAAAGAAACAATTTCCTGTAAATTTAAGTTAATCTAATTTTCAATACAAGAAATAATAGCATAATCACTCGCAATAGTCTACTACTGAATGTATGCCTCTCTAAAATGCATTTAATTTACTGAATCATGTGCATCGATCTGATATGAAGTCCTTCAAATCTTAAAAAATATCAATCCAACCATTTCTAGGATTTCCAAATCGGATGTCTTATACAGCACCCTATTTTATTTGTCCAATGTCTTCAAGGTATATGATCCACCTGTTTCTAAATAAGGTTTTAGTTAATTATGACATCTTGTATATGCGATTTCTCCTCATATTATTGATATAATGTTGACAGTTTTTCCGAAGTTTTTCAGATTGTTATTGGTCTTTCTACAAATCAAATATTTATAAAACTTTCACTAACATCACATACAGATGCACCAAGATTCACATTACGGAGATCCATATACTCCACTCGGAGTGGATATCTTCATACTGTGTAGGTCCTTATGCTCCAGTTTGGGAGCGAACATGGCTTATATATATGTAATATGTGATATCCATTATTACAGCTTACTAAAAAGCGCGTTATGATTCTAATTAATGGGTCAAGCATTCATATCCTGCTTGCTGTTTTGTTTAGATTCAGCACAACAAGCCAAGAGATTTAGCAAGTTTCGCTAAAAATTCGTTTCAATACTTTGGATAAGTCTGTTTCTGACGCAGTAATATGCCCATATTTTTATTTTATTCTTCTTCTTTTACCACTTCTACTCTGAAAGTACAGCATAATGTTACATTGTGATGGTAACAGTTCCAGAAATGGAGTATGTATATATATATATATATTATATCTTCGAACTTGTTAAAAACTTGTTCAGCCAATTGCTCAATCCATTTTCATCAGGTGTTTAGTGCTGCATTTTCGGATTTTAAAAATTCGCTGTCTGCCCGATTCAAACACCATAATTAATTCAAATTCAGCTACCCGGGGACTAAATTAATATAAAATATGAAAGTCCTATTTTTATGATATTATTTTGTCTGGCACAATATCGTCTATATGATGCTTGTAATCGTTAAGGTCGTGACAAGTTACGTAAATGAAATGCTGATATACATTTTAAAAATTCTCATTTCTGACCTTATAACCTCAAGATATGTCATTTAATTATGAACAACTCAAAGGTTTTTTTCCATATTTTATCAGTCACACGCACCTATTTATCCAAGACCTAAGTGCCTTACGGGGTCATTTCATTTTATTTATCGCATTTCGATTAAAATATACGGCATTTTCAAACCAGTAAAAAAATTTAAATAAAAAGTCTTGACGACAAATAAAAAACTTGTTTGATCTAAATTGTATTTTTTTTCAATTCGAAACGAAGTGTTACAACAAATTGCATCAGATATTATTTTATTATTTTAGATAGTATATTTATTATAAATAATTATTAAAAACATGTCATGATTTAACTAGAAATTATGAAGATAATTCAGAAAAAATGAAATGGATGATTGATTTCTTTTTATAAAATTGAATCAAAACTTAAGATGTTATTTCTTCAATAAATACCCTTACGGTAAATCAGTAAGACAATAATAAATATTAATATAAAATATGTCAAAAATACGGTATTTATCTAAAAAGAGTTTATTAATCATCAGAAGGATTGTGTTTTTCATTGCTTTGGTGTCAACAATGTGTTAATTATAGCTCCTAGAGTAATGTATTATATGTCTTCATTTCATTAATACCAACTTAACGTGATGATGCAGAAAAACGGGTTCTGCGTTACCAATAACGATTACAATATTTTTGAGTCGGCTTATATTATGTTTTTTCTTCTATTCTATGATTAGACCAAACCAATTTAGTTTGGAAAAATACAGATCGCGAGTTTTTACTATGTATAAAATTCACTTTCAAAATATTTTCATTTTTCAAAGTATTATGTCATCTTTATTTATTAATAATACATTCGTACATTAATTATTTTCCTGTTGCATACATACTATTTTAACTGTAAACTGTATAATTTTAAATAGTGAGACAATTAAACAGTGTGACTGATTATATACAAAAACACGTAATTACGTAAATTATTTATTTTTGTAAAGAGAATCTATTTCGAAACCTTTCATTGATATTCAACAAAATCACGTCATCAGACGAATAAATTAGCACAAATATACAGGCGTCAGAATTCGCTGTTTTCGGTCAAATAAATACATGAAAGCGAGAAAAAATTATTCTGTATGCAAACATAATAATTTCGAAATCATGCTTCGAGTTCAATGTAATTGCGGCGTTCAAATAAGTGTATACGTATAATTAGTTTTGCAATAGATGTTATTCTTTTCAATGCATATTTATAATGTGACGTATGTATGACTTATAAATTAAATTTAGTATAACTAACCCGAAGTGCAAACATTATTGTTAACTTCTTATTATCATTCTTAAAATAAACATTAAAAGTACACGAATCGTAAACAATAATTCAAATTCCTTGTAAAATATGTTGTACGTTATATTTTCATTATTTTTATAAATGAAATAGTCATAAATGTTTCTTTAGAGTGCATTATATGTATTACTTATTTGGCCCCGAAAAATCGTCTTTGTATGAAAATTCAAAAAAGTATTTTTAATATGAATACATTCATACGGTTGTTGTCTTTTGTATGTATTCAAACAATATGCACGTACACTAGCAATGTTTTTTCAGTGAATAAAATCAATTTTAGTCAATGATTAATAATATTCTTCGTTATTTACTGTATATAAAAGGAAAATATTAATATTTGACGTCTTGTAGGTACAAAACAATTTGTTTGTTCGATTTTTGGTCCCAAATTTGTTCTGTGAGGAAATATTCGAACTTTGTGCCAGACTAATTCATAGTATCTTTAATATAATGAAGTATAAATTATAATATGGTATACTCATAATTATGATAAACATACAAATAATCAAGTCCAAATGATTAAAATGCAATTACACAAAATCGATATAATATATTAGTTATTTGATATTAAGTGGGTTCAATATAATTAAAATATAATAAGTTCTCCTATCTATAAAAGTATACGAATTTAAAGCGATGAATCTCTGCTAAACATTCTCAATAAATAGTAACCATTATTTTATACAAATTTACAAAGTTTAACCTTAAACTCTACCATACAATTTAGTCGTATTTGTGATTTTATAATATTTGAAAGTATCGTGTATTATTTTAACATTTTCACATCGAATTTTATATTAGGCATGCTAGTGTTCCCAATTTCCAATAAATCGAAATAATAATAAACTGTTTTAGATAAAGTTTTATAGGTTCTGTGACATTGTAAGATACGAAGTAAATGAACTAATTTTATAAAAATATTGCTGCATCGATTCCATGACAAACAAATCTATTGATTTCGGTGACAAAATAAATAAAATTCTACTTACTTTCTCTGATATAACTCCTGCTGTCATAATAGCAGACAACCTTGGGCGGCATCATATTGTCGGCCAAGGAGCCTGTGATGAAGGCTGCTGAGCTGAGAGCCAGCCAGAAGGCGAGGAAATTCGCCATGATTCGGATGAGGACGAGGTCTGATCACTGGAAAAGAGTCGACCGGCGAAGACGACAGATCGCGTATCACTGAATTCAATATTGAGTTGAACGCTAATGATAAACGGTGGGCAACCAGCCGTACACACTCTGTTTTTGTTTGCCGAATAAATCACCCAGATTCTTAGAAATGTTATTATTGTGTCATGTTTACATTATGATATTATGATAATGAACCAATAGTTTCTTATATTCTGTTTCATTTACGTGGCAAAATATTAGACTTAATCGATCACTAATCGATGTATTGGAAGACCTTTGACAGTAAAATTAAGAAACTTATTATTATACTTCATTCGTGACAAAGCAAATCTCGTATATCGCACAGTAAAAACTTCTCAGAAGATAAAAAAACACTCTTTAATCATTATTATTGCATCAAAATAAATATTTTTTTTACTTAAGAATTAGATGTTTTTAATATTGACATTTAAGAAATATAGAATTTGATCGAATAACATTGACTGTAGAGTGTTCTCTTGTACGTATTTTTTTATTTCTTTTGGTGTGTGCGGGGAGTGCGGGTTCGGTTCCTCATCTGGTCGGATTTTAAAAATCTGAAAATGCAAGACTGAATGCCCATTGGGTTGAGTATTTGTCTGACAAACGATTCTCATGAAAAATAATCTGTCAAGACGTCTTCACATTGTCCACACAATATAAAATATAATATATGTCTATACAATAAATTATTAATCACCGAGTGACTACCAAAGACGATATCGGCTAAAATTAGTAGCTAATCATAGAATTACAATGGAATATTAGGATGTATGCTGTAAAATGGAAAAAAAGCTTGTGACACAACTATATAAAAAAATCACAGGAAAATATTATTATATATTATATTATACATAAAATACTGTCACTTAGATTCCATTACTTTGGTCGTAAATCGAAATGGTCGAATCTCATGCAAAAAAATCTTAAGCCAAAATGAATATTTGTTCATCATGGGCAATAAAACATTGTTATTAATTATTAATACACATAAAATATATCTATAAATATTACATATTATAATGTCTTTATTATTATAATAAATGTACACTAATAATTATTGATTATGCAGTATATAATATATGTAAAAATGCGATTATAACTCGAGATGGCCATAACCCTTTGATTAACTGCATATGAATACATTTTTTTGTATCCATCAAGACAATATAGATCCACAAAAAATACGTTAATAGCAAGAATATAAAGTGGAATTTGTGATCGGATGTAATATTAAATATCTATGTGCGAGTAGCAATGCAATAAGTTTTTTATTTTAAATTTATTTCAATCTTAACAATGCACGTCTATGTAAATCCTACCAGTAAAATAATTGAAATTCAGAATAGAATTATTGCCAATTAAAGTTATCGAGAATTTATTTTTACCTATTTGTGTAGCAAACAATTTATATTATTCATAATAATTAATTTGCAACGAGGAATAAAAACAGTTTTTTGAAACGGAAACGTGTTACATTTAAACTTGATACCAAATACATTTAAACCAGTCTAAATTGCAATCTGTAAATGGACTTAATTGTGAGCATTCAATTATTGAAACAATTAAACTCAATCGTACTTAGAAACCACACAAAATGCCCTGATGTAATCAAGATATAAAATATTCATTTATCAGTATTCTCATGTTTTATATATGATACATTCACGCTTTGAGAATCACTTATTAATCAATTTTGATTGTATCATCAGTTAATTATGTTGATCATAATTTTTTCCTATAAAAATGTATTTATTACATAATCACTTGCATACTTATGAATACTTTTTATTTTTCAACATCTTTATTATCATTTAATTGGCATTATTATTAATATTTTTAATACACATTTACATTCAGCTGTACTAATACGAAGTCGAGCGTAGATGGTCAGCTTAATACAAATAAATTGTGTTTATTCCTTGAAATGAGGTTACGATTTGTACCAGCCCGCGAGGCCTAAATTGTCGCTACAAGTGATTTTTTCGCAGAATTCGCACAATGCCACAATATTGTCACAACGTCATAAAATATATTTCATCGAGATGTATACTATGGTACCCATAAATAATAGAATTTGTAACACCTACTTTCATTTTAATTATAATAAAAAAAAAAATTCTTCAATTACTGTTTATTTTAACCCTTTCCACTCCGTATATTTCAACACATAAACATAGCCGCTAAAAATGCTACAAGTAATCTAGATACAAATAAAAAATTCCTAATAATCGGGCGATATTTAAAAATAAAAAATACGGTATAAAAAAGGCAACGGAACTTCAACAAAAAGTTGCCACGCAAATTGAATTACGCCTTAATGCATACACATTATATCAATACTTAAGTTTTTAATATTTTCGACTGATGGTGCTTGATGGAAATTGATTTTAAATTCTGAAT
>JAGVSQ010007066.1:0-15689 GCA_022683975.1 Rhyacophila evoluta | reverse complement strand
CGAAAATATTAATTAATTAAGACATCAATATTATTGTTATTAAAATGTAATTTTTATTAGTCCTAATCTTAATTTGCATTCCATTGTTTAAATATAGGTTGGAAAATTGAAATTAGATAATTTTACACCAGCTGAGATCATTGGTGTAATAGACGCTACATTCTCATGTATTGTGTCATGGTTGGAAGGGCATTCTTCAGCGCAGACAGTCTACACCAACTTGTATTTACATTATCCTCAAGCCATCGGAGACAAAACGTTAAAGGCATTCTGCCAAGCCATTTACAAAATATTGGATCTTATAAGGAATTATATAAATATGTGAGTATTATAAATGTCTTTTATCGTTTTGAAGTATCATCGTACCTAAAAAGTGAAGTTTTGGCGTTATCTTGAAATCACATTTCATTTACGAACTATTTGGATAATTTTCATGAATGGAAATGTACAAACCACTGACAATATAGATAATGTAGACAAACAATTTTACAGCTTCGCAGATACATATACTTGCTAGTATCTATATAGGTGCCGAATTAAACATTAATATCAAATGTCTGTGTGAGGAAAAACTTACAGAAATGAAACTACATGACATCCTAGTATAAATGTTTTATATAATACAATATTTTAGCATTGCCAAAATAATGTTTTGTAAATATTATCCACAGAGCACAAGTATTTGAAGAAGAAGACTTTCAACCAATGGCTTATGGCTATAGGTTAGGAGCAAATCCTCTCGATGGAAAATATGGTTCTTATGATCCTAGTGCAGAAGTCACTGAACAAAAATGCATCGCTGCTCTTCGGAAACAGGAAGATGAATTGCATAGACAATCAAGAAATAATCCCACTGAAGTAAAATCTTATTTAATGTTTGGTTTGAAGATAAATATATATTATTTTCCACTTATCATGTAGAGAGGATCAGATGTACACGTTTCTAAATGGTAGATCAAAGACTTTAGTTCAGTTAGTAAGATGTGTGTTTGAATGTAGGATATGGAGTTGAATAATTGAAAATTAGTTGGTTAATTGATATAGATTTGCCGATTTTTGTGAAAAAAAATATTGTCCAGCATTGATTGATTGAAGTTTATAATAACAATTTTTTATAGGGAGAAGCATTAATTGGTCTTTTTGCACGGATAAAATTTACTCGCATGTTTTATCAAACTTTGACATTATTGACGAAAAAAGATCAACAAGCCACTAATGAGTGCATCCGCCTTTTAGCTGGTTGTTCTGAAATGATGATCATCGTTAATAAGACAATTTGTAAAGGAACACAGCCTGAAGAGAATTGTAAGTTACATTATTAATAATAAGCTTCAACAATTAACAAATCAAATCATTTGTATTTTATTGGTAAGATGACTTATCTTATTCTTTTAGCGGATATGCCAAATCCAATGGGGTTCGAGCCATTAGTGAATCAACGACTTCTGCCTCCCACCTTCCCGAGATATACTCGTATTAAGCCACGGGCTGAAACTATGCAGTACTTTGATGAACTCATATCTAAGTTACGGCACGCCATGAAGATCACAACAATACCGTCATATCGCAGTATTCTAGTAAGCATAATAATACTTAATAATTAAATTGTTCAAAAATAAAGCCATGAGTGTTATAGTGTAAATTATCAACGATGCCAAATAAAATATTTGATCAAAGTAAAATAAATATAATTCATTAATTTGCAGTCGAAATATAAAATCTCTTTTTCTGGTTAGAGTCGATTTTGACATTTAATTAAAAAATATATTTGTATTTCAGGACTTTTTTATGGAGTTTAGTCGCAGTCAGCCTTGTATACTTTCAAGGTCCGCTTTGCAATTGCTCTATTTGGGGGCTGAGCGGAGGGGCACAAATGCAGGGCCTGCCCCTGCATTTGTAGCGGAAGCCATTCGTGAAGCAGCGAAGAATTTTATTCCTGCCCTTCTGCCACGACATCAACTTCTCAGTTATCCACAGGTACATGAAAACATCAACTAAAATTAATATTTCAGTTCTTATGAAAAAATTGGGAAAATTTATATCTAAATTCAAAGAACTCATTATTTCATGATTAGTAATAATGGATCTATCAAGTGGATTTTCAAGCGGACTTGAAGCCGATTAGTATCTATTAGGTAGGTACTATTAGATGGTGGAATTTGTCTTAATGACTATTCAATGACAACCAATCCTGGTGAGATACATTGGTTTGAAAAAAAAAATAAGCACCCCATTATGGAGAAAATGTCATCAATAACTTGGTATTTTTCAATTACAGGCTAGAGAATATGTAGACACGTTCCTGAATAGGTGTACTGGACCTTTCATGGGTCTCCTCCAAGTGTGTGGACACAATCGAGCTCGCCAGAGAGATAAACTCGCTCATTTACTAGATGAATTTGCTGCTCTTCAAGAAGAGGTTCATCTCTATTTTAAATATATATTATTTGTTATTTAGTATACTTATTTGAATGCATTGTCTATTTTCAAGTATTTTCATTTCAGGCTGAAAACATTGATGGATTTCTTCGACAACTATCTCTCAAACTAGAACCGCCTCGCCCTCATCTTCCTTCTTTTGGAACATGGATCCTGTACTACGTCTTAAGAATCATGATCATGTACCTGCTGTCCGGCTTAGAGTTGGAACTGTACAGTGTCCATGAGTACCATTACATATTTTGGTAAGTGGTTAAACTTTACTTGCACAATATATACTCTATAAATATTTCAATTTACAATAAATTTCATTAATGTGTTAACAATCAATTGCTTGCATGTTATTCGCAGGTATCTGTATGAGTTTTTATATGGATGGTTGGTAAGCGCACTTAGTAGAGCGGATTCAATTTTAGCAGAACAAGAGGCAGCAAATGCTTTGAGCAGTGGGGGGAGCGGAGGAGGTGGAGGTGGCGGAGGATCGGGAGCAAATAATCGGCGTGCACCTAAGGCACACACTAACCGACATAAAAAGCGTCCTCCACCTCAAAGACCTTCCCAACGAGAGGCTCTTCTCTGTCAGATCATGCAGAATCTTTGTGGGGGCTATTATACTGTCAGTATTTTCTTTATTCATGTTTTCATAAAGTATTACTTTCACTGAAGTATATTTTGGTGGAGATTGTTGAATTATTTTTTGTGTAAAAATGTGAGTTTTAAGCATTCTATGAAAATGATAACATTTATGATAGTATCATGTGGATTCTATAGATTATTCTTATTATAAATGTAACGTAAATATAATATTATCACATTTAAATGATACTATGTTCTTGCACTCATGCTAATGTACTATATTATTAATGTATGAATTTTAAATTCAAATACAATAATTATTGTGGTGTTATGTTTTTAACTCTTAATATTCATTTATATTTTCACATCTGATGTTCAAAGAAAAGGATAATTATATTATATGTGAAAATTGACATTTGTTTCAGGCACTTGTTGCTTTTCAATTGCAAGGAAAAATACCTCAGCCCATGTCAGCATTCGATGATGAAGCGGTACGCTACAAACACCGGTTTGCTCCACTTTCTATAATGACTCCTCACCAGGTCCAATATAAGGAATTCAAAGACATGACCCAACCGTTGCGGTAAGGGTATATTTTTGACAGCCACGTCAAAATCAATATTTGTGTGTTATATGTTAATGTATTTGTAGTTATTTGTGTAGGTATTGTGGTCATATTTATCATCTAGTTAAATGCTATGATAGTAATGTTAATAATGACTACGATAGTTCTGCATGTATAAACCATTATTATGATATCATACTTTTCCCTTTCTCAATAGTTCTCAATTGAGAACTAGAATAGAGGTATTTAATTAAAGGAACTTAAAATTGATTACAACTAATTTTGAGCTGAAATTAATTTACAGTTATGAGCAACCGGCGGTATTGTATATGGGAGGATGTAAACACTTTCAACAAGCTCGTGCATTAATGGAAACTATTCCTAATCCCGACCAGGAGGTAATTTAAGATGATGTTTATTTGATTATGTGTAAACCAAAGACTTCTAGTTAATGCATTTTTGAAACCAATTTGCAAGGTACTGAAAAATTACCACATCTACTGTGTACCAAGAATTTGATTGAAACTTCAATCACTCCTGTCTTTTTTCAAGAATTTTTTGTATTCATGAAAATTTTTTCTTTAAATCCTTTAAATTTTATCATTATATAGAGTATAATTGAATTTAAAACTTCTGCTCCATAATGTGATTTAATATTATTATTTTCAGATAACCGATCTCCTTAAAGTGGCGAAAACGAATTTTGTGGTATTGAAATTACTTGCAGACGGACACAAAAGTAATTCTACAACACCTCCGGACTTTGATTTCACTCTTCATAGACATTTTCCTATCATCAAACTGGTTTAAGTATCAGTTCATCTATTTTAGTGAACATCGTTTGGTGTTAGTTATTGTGCGTGTGCTTACGCAACATTGTATTGTGTGCTGTGGTTTATATTACAATGACATTCAGAATAATTTAAATAGGATTATGCAGAAATAAAGATTTTTCATATATAGACGAATATGTAAATGTTAATCGCAATACGGTATTAATTCAGAGTAGAAAACTTAATTTTATAATCATTTCCGACTTCATGTTGCAGTGGCTCATTATGTTTCTATTTTGTAAACGAAGTATTGTAAGTTTCAATCCTAGTATAGCGCAAAGTAATGTGTTTGTAATGTAATGTGTCCCTTGTGCAGATTTAATCTAATATATAGGATATTTTATGTGTATATTATTTAATTTATTTAAAGTAAATTAAATTAATTCAGTATACCGAGATATACAGACATTTTGTTGTTTTGTAAATAATTCAACTAGGTATTTTTTGAATGATTACCGTTGGGTGAAATTTTGTGAATAAAACATACTTTTTTTATAAATAATCTTTAATTACTATCAAATACATTTTTTTTTTATTGTGTAAACACACTACATCTCATTAAATTTCACTAATTTCAAATGGTTTATAATAGGTAAACTTAATCACTAATGTATTTTACATGATACTAATGTACATCACACAGTATATTGAAAATTTTAATTCAAAAAAATACTGAGAGCAGTGGCTAATTTAAAATAAACTTATTTGAATTATTTATTCTTTTTGTTCAAACATTATATCTGGTGCCACATTGAAGATTTTTTTTTATCATGAAGTCATGATTACCCTTATGTTAATTGTCAGATATATTGGCTCACGAGCATTATTATTTCAAAGTATTATTGATCTCATCCATTAAATTAAATCATATTTCATTGATGGAATTTTAGAACGCAAAATCTTTCATATAGTTTTGAATAATTTCAATTTTATTATGTAATCTGGAAAAGATAGTTTTCACTTCAGGAATAAGCAGAATAGATTCATTGCTTAAGATGGAACTCTTTTAATAACAGAGCAAGTGGGTGAGGCTGCTTCTTCTATGTCTTCCTCATTATCTGATTCTCCTTCGGAAACATCCGTCAAACATTCCATATCTCTCTCGCCTACTTGTAAGAAATCGCCTTGAGGGGCTTCTGAAAGTAAATTTCAATGAAAATTCCAGTTACATTGATCAATTTCAATTCGATTATTTTAATGTGTTATGAAAAAATTTGAATTAATTGTTAGTACATCTGAGTAAGAGTATAACTTCGGCAGTTTTTGTCATTTTAATCATTAACTTTTTCAATGATTTCTGACTAACATGTAACTCATTGTTAACTGATATAGTTTATTATATGTGTGGGGCAATCAATTATCCAATTAGCAACTCACTTTCTTTGTAAGTGACATTTCCACTGCAGTCGGGAAATTGCATTTGATGCACTTGTAGTGGAGTGAGGGGTCTACTGCCACCCTCATCTGAGCTTCCTGCACTCATTTCTTCTTCATCACAATCTTCAATCTGCAATCAGACAACAGTTTGTGTACACAGGCCAGATTTTTTTTTATTAGGAAAAAACGACAATACAATGCAAAAAAATAAATTATAAGTATGCATTATTTCTACTATAAAATGCAAGGGGTTTTAACCCGATTGTCTATCTATATGATATCTATGAGCCTATCTATGGTGGCAACACACGAAGAAAACAGTGTAATACTGAAGTCTATGGCCGTATGAAGATGTCAATGTAGCTCAATTCTTCGAAATTGGGAGACTTTGTTGATTAAGTCATGTGCACCATATGGGTGAACAAGAACTAACGTAGAAAAGAATGTCCAGTAATTTAGTAGGGTATAAGGGAAGAGGCTGTCTTAAAAATTCCTTGGCTGGTGTTAGTTGTGGATCGATGTCATTTAATCCAGTTGTCAATTTGAAGAATAACCACCAAGAACAAGGGTAGTTGGAAAAAAAACCTGGTTGATAGATAAGATTTACAGTGTGCTTATGGTAATGATGACACTATTTGGTTAGTACTGGACGAAGACTTGAAAGAAATACAGCTTAGGTGATAGGTTATATGAGGGAGTCAAAAGCAAAAATACTACTGTATATAATCACTTGTTGGCATCTTCGTCATTCTCACCTGGGATGTGATAATACTAAAACTGGGTGGTTAACAATTGCTAAGCTTTGAACAACATTTATTACTTAGAAATTCTAATGATCCTGATATTTTATTATAGACTTTATCATAAGATTATGTTAAATTGGATCTCGAAAAAGATTCACAGCTAAAAGTGATTCTGAATTTTTTGTGTTAACCGTTATTATCTAACCAATAAAATTACATTATTTTACAGATTTAGTAAACTGGTGTAAGTGCTGTGAGATGTGTCCATTAATCAAAAAGTATTATTTATAAATTCATTTCAGTCTTTAAATAAATGTTATCTATCTAATTGGGGCAATTATTGTGTTCGGTAAGTAAAAAACATACATGTATTTCAAAGGATTGTTGCTTCTTACGAAACTCTGCTAAAGAACTGGAAGGCCTGGGATCATCATGGTCTGTATAAATTCGAACATGGCCCGGTGAAGGAGTTCCTTTTATTACTCCTTCTGTTATTTTGAATCCCACTTCCAAGTTAAGTGGAAGATTAGGTGTATCATTATCTGGCCCTACCGACCTTCTTCTCAGACCGCAAGATGGATTTAGTTCTGAGGAATTTTCCATCTTTGAAAAAATGTTGAATTTACCACAGCCAACCCAAAATTAATATCTAAAACAAAAAT
Source organism: Rhyacophila evoluta (assembly GCA_022683975.1). Classification (NCBI taxonomy): domain Eukaryota; kingdom Metazoa; phylum Arthropoda; class Insecta; order Trichoptera; family Rhyacophilidae; genus Rhyacophila; species Rhyacophila evoluta. Next base: position 8,494 of record JAGVSQ010007066.1, on the reverse strand, counting down.
TTTATAAAAATTAAAAATTTGCAATATAGCGAATATAATATGTAACATACAGCAAAACTATGACTGTATTTATTGGTTATGTGCACAATCAAAAAATTTCATCTTTTGCAATTCAAACATATAATTAATCGCAAATAGCTTGTTGGTTAATTTATGGATTCGTAAGACAGACTGCTTATTACATAATATACTTGGATATTTAAGAAACTGCCTACTCTACTCAAACAAAGATTGAACAATGCTAAATTTCAGTTTGTTTAGTAGAATCATGTCTGCATTATAGATTTAAGCGATTTTGAAAATGTAATATTAACGAATATTTAAGTTTGACTGAAAATTGGAAAGCCCTAATCTTATTATAAATTATGGGGATTACATTGAGATTGTAAATGTCACCGCATTAAATAACGAATAATCTTTAAACATAAATTGTTTTAATATAGTTATGGTAAGATGATATTGGTAATAAACAATTTGGATATGTACTGTTAAAATTTTGTATTTAATAATTTTAATAAACAAGTGAAAATTACTCACAGTTGGAAGTGATTCCTCTCACGGTTTACAGCAAAGTAATTTCGTATTGAGGAAATGTTGTTGAAACGTTTTTTTAATGCCAGCTTATGTGTCATGCTTTTGTCCACAGAGTTCTTTCGATGAGCCTACCTGTGGGGGGAAGCCACATATATGCTTAAAGCTGTCAATCTGTGGATCTACTACACAATGTATTATCAAAAAGATTTGAAGATATCTCACATTGATTTATTATAATTTCAGCATTTAAAAAAAGGCTTGATTATAAGCCCTTTATTCAATTTATGTTTCGCAATGAACCAAATTAGACTGAATGTGATATTAACTTTTTGTGAATTAAAGTGTTATGTGATTATTTTAGTTTTACTGGGAAAAACATTACCTGTAAGAAAAGTGATATATTGACATTTGCTTTTTTAATAGTCTATAAATAATAATAAAACAAGACAGTATATTTCTTAATGTGAATAGTCGAAAAAAGAAAACATAGTACCCATACGTTATATATGGGTATATTAACAGATTATTTTTTACAAGCATATGTTGTTTGTGTATTGTATTGCATTGGGAATCTAAATGGAAATGGAAGAAATATCTAGATTTTTATCAACTCGTGAACCCCGTGTCATTTAGAGCAGTGCTCCGTAATCTTTTGTCTTTTACGGTACACTTGCCATTTTTTGCAAAATTTTACGGCAAACCATAACTAAAAAAGTAAGTAATGGCGTCATAAGGGCAGCATTTTTTTTTGTATTTTATTAAATTGGAGAAATGTGCCACGGCACACACATCGTCTGCATCGACCAGCATAGCAGTTACGGAGCACTGATTTAGAGAGTTCTTGAATGCAGGCACCTATACTTCATGCCGCTGTGGGAGTAATAAAGCTATGTTCTTCTTTTTATTAGTTTTTAATATAGTGACTACCATATAATAATATGCTATTTGTCATGCGTGGCACAACAAAGCACCTTATGATGTCAACCTATGAAGAAAAATTATTTTATTTTTACTTTAGGAATCAATTTTAATCTATTCATATTTAATGATTTTTTTCATTTTGTAATCAACGATTCAATTATCTTACTACTGTCCGGTGTTTCAAATAATGAATAAATTTAGTTTTTCTTATGAAGATTGATAAATATGAAGATGTGAATAGTCATAAATACTCAATATTGAGAAGCATGTCTGTCTGATTAGTTCGTATTTCTTCAAAAGTCTGAGAAATATTTCCGTAAGTGTGTTTTACCTCCTCCTCACTTGTACATGAACACATTCATTCGTGCTACGGGTAGTTAAATTGGATTATGACACAGAAGCAGTATGTCTCTTGATTGTTTTTCCTTGCTAGCTTCTCTTATGTAGGGCACTAACATCTAATGAAAAGTATTACCTGAGTAAATAGTTTCAGATTAATTATTTCTTGTGGTATACCAATGTAAACAATGTTTTCAATAATTATAAATACTACTTTCCAATCAATTGCAGAATATTTTCTATGAAGTTGGTTCACCCATAATTAACTTTAAAAAATCAGCTAAATTATCATAGTAACAGCAATGATATGGAAATTATGGACTTTAAATGTATGGATTTATAATATAGCACATAAATAGATTATTTTTAATGAGAATCTATTGTTAGCTATTTGTTTAACTCTAGATATGAAACTTAAATGTGAGATTCACAAATCAGAATCATTTTTAACTGCATGGGTCATCCAATGAACCATTATGGAATAATATCAATAAATTGTTAAAATATTTGGTCATCTATTTATTAATATATATTTGACATTAATTTAACGTTAGTACAAAACCTTCACCTATTATATTAGGTCTTCTGAAAATATATGTCCGTTTTTAATTTAAAAGAATATAACAGACCCAATATAATTATTGATATTTACTAAATGATTAAGTTTCCATCTTTACAAATGACCTCTTGTATAAGGAAAGTATGGTTAGTATGACAAGAATTTCCAGCTTAGCTTTGCGATATTTCACTGTAGCATGTAGTCATTTGTTGTAGTCTATCATAATTTGGTTCACATTGGCTAGCCCCGGTCTCTTGCCCTTGAATACTTCGTCAATTATTTGCCGAGAATACATTTTGAATTGAGCCTTTCTTTGGGTCTGAGAAGCTCATCTTTTGATGTCCCATTATGTACACAGCATTTTCTTATTAAGGCTAAAGCTTGGTTTTGAGGTGGAGGAGAAAAGTTGTCTGGATTCACAACATTATAATTATTTTCTTCCAATGCTCTCATGTATAATCCACTTTTTATCACCAGTTATTATGTGGTCTGAGAAAGGTTGCTTTTTGTTTCAAGTAAGCAGAGATGTGCAAAAAAGGACAAAATCATTTTTTTTTTTCACTTAATCCATTTGAAATATTTATACACCAATCCAAGTTTTTGAATATGGTTTAAAATGGTGTGTTGTTTGAAATTGAGCCTATCCGCTATCTTCGATGTTGTCAAAAAAAGATCACCTTTACAATGGTCCTAACATTATGAGACAGAACGATCCGGTAGACTATATCATAAATTCCATCTTAAAATCCATATTATTGCATACATACTTCACAAAATCGCTTAATTTGTATGAATAGGTAATTCATAAAGATAGTTAAAATACAAATATAACTGCCATTTATTTAATCATCAGAATAAATATATAATAATATTCTATCTATTATTATTTACATTGCCATTATCATGTCTTTAATTAAATTTATTTTATGTAATTTCAACATCTTTTGTTGAGGATTGGTTCGTGCAGTTTGTTAATTCTTGGACCTGAAACGCAAAGTTGATTTTATTAAGTCATAGATAAAAAACATTTTATTTACCAAGAACAATGTAATTTATTCACCTGCTGCCTAGGATGTCCTTCTTTAGTAGTATAATATTTTCGTAAGAAAGGAGCTAGAACTTTTGGATCAATATTCTGTGTATCGACTGGTTGCCAACACAGACTTACTAACAATGCAACAACCATAGTTATTGAAGATCCTAATAAAGTATACCAAAGATACGATAAACGATACAGCATGAAAAGCCCACTGAAATAAAAATTAACAATATTATATTCATGTAATGTTTGGTATCAAGACAGAAGTAGCGATCAGAAATATATATCTATATGGCAATAAATTGGCTGTAATGAGTATTTTTGTGGAAACTTTATATTTCATTAATTACACACTAAATAACATGATATACCCGGTATGCATTATTGTAGGACATGTGTAATTGTACTAAATAAATTACGTAGTAATTTTCATATTAATGTAGTTAATTAGTTCGTAAAGATATATTAATTTTTCATAAGATTGACATACTTATATTTATAACTTGAACAGAAAAGATTCTTTGTAATGAAAGTATTCCTAGAAATTATTGAAGTAATAAATGTAAGTGTTCAATGACTAGTCAAATTGAAACAATTGTTATCATACAGAATCGATAGATATTTTTGAACATGCCATCGAAATATTTTATTTGTTAACCATCCAAACATCAAAAGCGATGCTAATTTTTTTATGCTGTAACTATGATGTAACTATGTTTTTGCTGCTCAAATTTGATGTTATAATATTATAGATACCTGCAAAAATGTATGGCAAGGCTAATAAAATATGGATTTATTGAGTTTGCCCTTACTTTAATTAGTAAAGCACTTTGAAAACAAAATTTTAAAACTATGAGTACAACACAGGTTCTGTAGACATACTCTGTTTGTGGTTCTTCAGTTGTAGAAATATTGTGCACAGGTGGCACTACGGGAGTGAACGTATATGTGCAACCCTCAGTGCTGACAGTCTTTACGGGAAAACTTAAATCTCCTATTGCTATGGCTGCCTGCGTTCGTATACAAATCCAAGCCAGTGCCATTAGACCTACAATTCCACCAACTAGAGCACCCTGTTAAAATAAGATTATATAATCATAGTTTCTGAAAGAATTGTTTTATTAAATAAATCAAAAATTATTTATACAAAGTAATTCAGTTGTTATTATGAAAATGAAAGTGTTTTAAATTACAACTATTTTATTTAATTTAAAGGGTCCACAGGTAAGTTTGCAGTGGAGTATGTTTACGCACTCAATTTGATATTCGTTTCTTTACCCTATGATGCGGCTGGTATCATATGATGCCTTATCGAATAAATAAGTAATGCCACAACCATTGATACATAATATACCAATATATAATTATAAAAATTTCAAAGCAATAACCTTCAAAATTTTTTTTTAAAAGTTTCCTTTTTTAAAAAGTTTGATCTAAATCTTATCGATCATTTTGAAGTACATTCAAGACTTTGTAATGTTGAAGGTGACAAGTATTTGCTTATGAGTGGCAATGTTATTGATCACTTGATATTTCTACATAAATCATATTCGATTTCCACTTGTATCTAGTGCTAGTAAATAATATCAATAAAGTTGTATATCTTACTTTTGAATGAACTTTTGGTATGAGAAGACCGACACTGAAAATTCCTAATGATGCTCCATGAGTGATTGCGCCCAAACTCAATGACAGTTGCAAGACAGCACCCATTTTTTCCACAACAAATACCAAACCTAAAATCATGAATGACATTATGTAATTATCATTCACACGAGATATTTATAAATTAATTATGGTTCATTTTGGATTTCCATTTTCATTTGTTACAAAGTTATTCTATATGCTCATTATTTCTGGTATTAATAATTTTTTGAAATCATTTATGATAAATAAATACATACACACACAAATGACACCCAAAATGATAACAACTGCCTTCATCAAGACACTCATTTGATATTCTGTCATGGGCTTTTTAGCGAAAGGTTTGTAAAAATCTTCCAGAACAACGGCCGCCATTGAATTTAAACCTGTTGATAGTGAGCTGTAAAAATAATTTTACTAGCTTAAATATTTTTATATTATAATTATTGTGTGTATTTTTTTATGTCATATTATTGTATCCTGAGAATGACCATCATTTTGATAAAGACGTTTTAGTATGTCAATCATAATAGATTTTTCGGCAAAATATTTATCATTTTTATCCGGCCTTATGTATTTTTTGAGTTTAAATATCATCCCTAACTCCTATCATGCTTCTAAATTTTGATTTTTTAAATGTACGAAGAGAAGATAGTTCACGTCTTTAATTATATTTAGTCCATAAGTTAAAGAAGGTACCCTAGTTTAGTCAGACATCAAAGATGAGATAGAGTGAAGAATAATGTTAACGCTGAATCAAATGTTAGTTTCTCTACTCACATCAGGGATGGAACTGGTTGAGAGAGTGCTGCGATTTTTGTCTAATGTATAAACTAGAATATATTTTATATAAAAATAAAAAACTGTGCCAGATTTCCCTGGAGCATAAATAACTAATCTTTAACATATAGAATGTAGTTTACTTCTAAATCCATTATATAATGTAATTAACATCAGTTGTAACAAAAAATATAGTAGAGAAAGAGATATAACAACATAATTGAATTTTATTAATGTTATATACCTGCTAATTTTACAAGAGGTTGGTATTTTGACTTATAATATTTATATTAACATGTTGACATTTGAGACCAAATTTGCGGTATTGAATAAGTAAATTTTATTACACATAAAAGTTAAAACACAATTACCTGAGAGCTGCACTGAAGACTCCAGCTACAAATAATCCGGGCATACCAGGAAACTCTCCTAAGACATCCATAACATAAAGTGGTAAAACCTGATCTTTGGCTTTGGCCAATTTTGTTGTGAGTGGATCGCAGTTGTGGTATGTAGCATAAATTAGCAAACCACAGTAACAGCACATTCCAATAACACCCAATACCCCAATGACAAAACACCAGGCAGCTCTGAAATTGAAAGAATATCTTTTTGCTTATATCATTTGTTTTTTAATAAATATAGATATTTATTACAATGGAATGACAGGTTAAAATCTTATTTTTGACTTACTTCTGTGCTGCAGCCAAGCTTGGAAGAGATAAATATCTTTGAATCATCGATTGACTGACTGCATTCGAAACAAGCCAAGAGAAGCAGCCCCCTATCCCAAGCGACCAAATTGTGTGACGCACATATGGGTTTGGATCCCAGCTGTCAAAAAATAAAGATTGATGTTTACATATTTACATATACATCTGTTATTACTTGAAATAAATGCCTGCTTAGTCAATTTATCTATTTTAATATAGGCCTCTGATCTTATTACTGTTTCTATCAAATAAAAAAAATTAACAAACAGGTGATATAAATTACTTTGGAAGTTCCAGTCTTTCACTATCCATATTCCTTTGCCATACAGTTGAAATGCCACCAATGTCTACTGTTCCTTTGACTGCAACAATAAAGATTGCTCCAACCATTACTATTGTTTGAATTACGTCTGTCCATACTACAGCCTGCAAGCCACCCTGAAAATTTCATTTATTTCATTATATTGAATGTTTTATATTTTGTTTATTTATTATCTATTTTAATATCACTAAGCCAAGCTGATTATTAAAGTTATTTATAAAGTGATATGTATTGAAATACAGTTATTTAATATTATAACTTCTTTTCATAAAGATTTTAGAATGATAATTCATATTGTTATCACTAATTAACCACATTCATAAGTTATATGAATTATCAGGGAATATAGAACACATTCATTCATAATTACTTACCACACAGGTATAAAATATACAAATAATGCAGACTATTGGTGTGATAACGTGAACATTAATTCCAGTCACTATAACAAAACAAATAAAAACATCTATCAAAATGGATTCAATCAGGATAATGAAAAAGAGATTTGGTTAAATTAGGTGTTGTGGTTAGATTAGATTCTACATTTGTAATTACTATCTCTTCCTCATTTTTTCCAACACTTGGATGAAGGTAATCAGAGAAGTACCTTCAACACTGAACATATCTTATAATGTTATAATATATAGTAAAAAATATCATATTTTCATACTATAAACATGCACATACAATTTGCGTTTGCAAGATGCTATGTCATCACGTACATTCATAAGCATCAAGCTTGAAGCTTAATATTTGGTGGCTCTAAGTTTTTATTGGGCTGCTGTGGTTAACCACCAGTTTGTTATAATAAACATAAAAAAATGTGAGAATAGACATTAATTCAAAATCTTACCTTGATTAAATGCCAGGGCTGGAACATAAATTACGATAGGTAGCCACGTGATCTGAAATGAATAATAGTTATTCCATCAATCCATCCTTAAAGAGCATTATAAACTTAAAAAAAATAAAAAACTTTTAAAAATAAACTTTTAGATACGATTTATATGTATAAAATTTATTATGTATAAAACAAATAAAAAGTGAAAATGTAAAGTTAAAGAAAATAGAATTTCAACATTAATATAATCGTGTACTTATTTATCAAAACTTCAATAACCATTATATAAATCTGAAGATTTGATTAAAAACATTATATAAATCAAAAATAATATCATCTCGTTGCCCAATTGGAAAGCGCATACATACTATTTGGTGTTCGATTTTGCGGGCTTAAGATCCATAGCTAAAAATTAAAAATATTTAGCAAAATTTGATGCTTAATAGCTTAATTGATTGACTGAAAACCGAAACCTATGAAGTTAGTCTTCATATAGTGACGATCGTGTGTTCCATGTTCATATAATTAACGGTCATAGTTTGAAAAGAATGGTTACGAGAAAACATTTATTAAGGCTCTACGTATGTCATAAATAGATATATGTTTTACTTACTAGGCTGATTGTAAATAAAATGGATCCAAATATCCTCAAAGTCTTATCAAATCGTCTTTCCAAATACTGAAATTAAAAAGATATTTTTTATGTGTGGGTGTATTTTTTATATTTATAAATTATATTTTTTCAGTAATTAATATTTTTGACTGATGGTGCTTGATGGAAATTGATTTTAAATTCTAA